>JAXQQM020068410.1:0-23246 GCA_034641835.2 Pinus albicaulis | reverse complement strand
TCCATCAATGACAATATTCCAACAGTACCATCATCTGTTCACTGTTGGCCGCACTATGTGTGATTGTATGCGATTGTAGAACTGAGATAATCTATTGACTGTGGATGACCATTTACAAGGGTCGATCCATTCACAATGTATCTTCAATCTGGCTGATTTTTGTGGGTTACAACATTTTTCTGAGGAATGATTGGGCTTGCCACAATGGCGAAAAGGATGGAGATAAAAACATTGATCTTCCATATGACCGGTTCCTTGACAATGAGAACATTTTGGTTGGACTTCAAGTTCAGGTTGCGTGAAATTCTGTTTGTCTGCAACTTTGGGTTGCATGCATTGCTGGTTGTCTGCAGCTTTCTCAGAACTTGCTGAGGTGAGTTGTGCAAGAAATAATCCACTGAAAAACTGAATTGGCTTGGAATAATCTGGAATATGCAGGTTGGTGTCATCATTGACATATCCTAAGCCTCGTTGATTCTTGCTGTTTTGAATTTCCTCCCAGGGCTTGATTATGGGCTTGGAAGAAATTGGAACTGGAACAACTTCGACACTTGAAGCTGTTTGAATGAATGAATTATCATCTGGATGGTTCAAAAACTTGAAAGTATCATGCTTTTATTGCAATTCAATCCTTTGAAGTTGTGACTTTAGTTGAATAAAATCAATGGTTTCATGTGTTTGTTGTAGATTCCGTGAAATATCAACAAGAGTTTCTTTGCTGACTTGTACCATGTCTTCATCACTTGAGGTGATCAAATTGTGAAGAATGTTTAACAACTGAATATGTTGCGCCATCTGAACTTTCTCACTTGAAATCAGGCTCTCTTGTTGTAGATGTTGTACTTTGAACTTTTTCACTTGAATGACAGGCTTGCTTGAATGTGGCTTGAATGGCACACTCACTTGATTTGTTGCTTATTGCACTTGCTAGAGTTGCAGAACTTTCTTGCTTAAAATCTAGAATTCACGCTCGCTTGATGATGATCACGTTTTTTTAAGCGCTCACTTGACTTACTTGATGACTTCATGCTCACTTGAATGAATATTCATGCGCGCTTGATGTCGATCTCAACCTTCTTTATTTTTTTAACTTGTTTGGTTTCTTTGATGATTGCTGCAATGAAATTCACGCTAGCTCGCTTGAAGGTTTGAAAGTTGTATTGTCTTGATGAAAAATTGCTTAAATGAATAATCATGCTTGGAGATGTAAAATTGTTGCTTGTTTGCTTTATAAATTCATGCACTCACTTGATTTTGCGTAAAGGAAGGGTGTCGAACACTATTGACAATGCACCCAAGAAAGCTTACAATGATTTTAATGATTCACTTGTTCTCTTAAAAATTCATTAACAATGAATTTTTAATGATTCACTTAAACCAATGAATTTGATTACAAGTTCTTAAATGGATTTGCAAGAACGCTGATGCATTAACTTGACTAAGTGAATTTGATTGTTGATGTAGAATGCTGATGTAGAAAATCGTTGATTATATGTTGTAGTGGCATAAATCCATGTGTTGATCTTGGAACTATTTTGTTACATGTGTTGTGCTTGTTGATATTGAACTTTATGTATGCGATATTAAATGAAATTATTGATGTGTCACAACTAGACACAAATCAAAAAGAAATTACATAAAGCCATAAAAAACATGCACCATCACAAACACACATGGTGTACCTAAGATCCCCTTATTCAATTTCAGGCGGATCTAGGACACTTGAACACCACAAATAATATGTCTTTATTGAGTATTGAGATCATTAACTTTTCATCTTTTACAACATTTCCACTAAAGCTTTCTCAAAAAATGAGAATTTGACGCTTGCAAATTTTGGAAGCAAATGTCTTCAAAAAAAGTGTGCACTGATCTCTCACACCTTATTTCTCCACATAAAACCAAAATCAACTTTTCACTTCAAATATTACAAAAATTGTACACTTATCACTCCAAAAAAACATAGCCTTATAATTACACTCCTTTTTCCTAATTCCCTCAACATTCACAAAAGAAAAAACTCATACTAATCATCTCTCCACTTATTCTCTCCCATGACTATATTAATTCTCTCTTTCAATTTACATAAAGAAATTTATGATTTCACTTTTAAAAAGTGAATCTAAACTTAATACTTCATAAAGAAAAGGATGTGTCACATTGTTGTTTTAAGAGTGCTTTGGAGATTCGATATACATGAGGGTGGGGGAATTGAGTTTGGAACGTGGACTTCAAGCGTGAAATCTCCACGATGAAGGCATGATATTTTTGAAGCTCATGTGGAGCATTACTTAAGGAGTGCAGAACATTTCATTAAATATTCTCAAGATTTGGTTAACGTTTACGGCATGACTAGAAAGATCAAGTCATTGGAGGTCAAATGACCGATAGGTTGTAAGTCTCTAGCTGCATGAAATTTATTGTGATGAGGAAAAGAGAATGAGAAATTATCTTGACGCGAATTTCATTATGGAAATGTCACGTGGATTATATATATTGAACTAATTGTAGGAAATCGAAAAGGTAAATTGCATATAAGGAATGAATGGCCACAAGGATAGAAATCGATAATGGCACCAAGAATTGTAAAGGGGATTTAAATTATTATAAAATTAAATGCATCTTTGTAATACCTGAGTGTGGGCCGATCTGAAGAAAATTTTGTATTTCCACGGTTTGATCCTTCCATCTCTGAAGCCTAATTGGTGTGTTTTTCGCTGTTTTACCGATTTCAAGATCACTTGGTTGAAAATTTATAAAGAATCTTGTCTCGTCATGTCTATGAGCATCTGGATTCAAGCAAGAGTTGTCCGGAGATCATTGACGTAGCTCATTTGAATTTCAGGACTTTTTCACCAGTTACGAAACAGAGAAAGGAAATTATCTCTGGTGAGTCTCTAAGATATATGTCCTCAGTGTGGTCTCGATCTGGCTGTGGTGGCATTCCAAACAATTTTGAGTAACATATTTCACTGAATTCATAATGTGTGAATATCATCTCATTCATTCCATATCAGCAACAGCCATGGGATTTTTGTCCAAATTATTTTGCGCGATTGGATTCCTTCCACGACTTATCTATGACAGATACACACTCACATGCTGAGCTTAAATCTTGTTACAGTTTGCATACCTTCCAACATGTTCTTCACTTCCCCAGCTTCTCGGCTTCCCCTGCATGCTTCGGAATTCGATGGTACAAGTACAAAAAAACCTCCGCTCAGTGAATGATAGAATTCGTGACACCTTTAACAAACATGACTGTAACTCTATATGCATTAATGTTAGCACATAGATCAATGGCCATATGAATTGCTTCTCTCCAACGCCTGGCAGATCACACACATGGTTCAATCTTCTGACTCGGCTTTCTGCAAGCATAGATCAGACAACTCCTCCATAGTTAACTCAACTCTATGTATCTTCAGAAACATAGCTTAGTATTTGAACAATTCATTCACGTTGCAACAAGATTTCCATCCATCTCCATTTAGCTTCTTCATCCAACGCTTCACATTGCACCTTAGTTAAATACCTCCATGCTAATTGGATTACTCAAAATAGATCACCGCCTGATCTTCTCATCTCAAAAGGATTCTCTTACACGCTACAAAATATTCTTTTAGAGTGTGATGGTTCCCCGATGGACTGTGAGAAGTAGCTCTTTTTCACACTTTTATACCCATTCTGCAGTGATCAGCGATATCTTCTCTTCAAACTCGAGCACTGTCCCAAGAACACAGCTCTGCACAGTGTTCTCTCGACCTCTGGTGATTGCCCTCTACCATTGCTTGTTCCCTCAAACAAACCTCACATACACTCAGAATTTTTGTATGCTTTGATACCACATATTAGAAATCAAATTAACTCAGAAACAGATTACAGAAAACACAGACACAGAACTAGACAAAACAATGGTGGAAAAGAGGCTTCAGCCTCATGGCATTCACGTCATTCTCTCTTATTAAAATAATTTAGTTTACAATTTAAATAGATGAGATAAAATGTCTAAGATAGTCCGTGCTATCTTAGACTCCTTTGGTTGAGATAATTTCTCGCCAAAAACACACCAAGATAGGAGTTACTAAACAAACTCCAATATTTGAGGAACAACCCAAGAGTTAGGCACATATTCCTAACTGGGAATATTTAATTAATTAATTTATTATTTTGGATTTATTATTGTTATTTGAGAGAGACTAACATGGTTGTAAATGGTACCTTGAAAATTGAGACTAAAGGAAATCTCTCCAACCTCTTGCAAAAGTGAATTGGAAAAATAATTAAGAAACAAAATCCCTCTCAAGCCCAAAAACTATAAATGGAATATTCTCAAAGATGCCAAAAAATGTTATAAAAGTAACCTTTCCTCCTCATTTAGTCATTTTGTTTTGGAGAAGAGAGAAGGAGATAAATTCCAAGCTTGTGTGTTCCATGAAAGGAGGAGAAAGAGGATCCAAAGAAGGAGCATATTCATCCAAGTAAGTCAATTTCATCTCCTTGTTAAGCAATAAAATGTGGGTTTCTCTGGCCATAATGAAGTTGTAGTAGAAATTTTTAATTTTTATGAAAGAATTCCCTTGGTCCCACAATTGAAAGGGAGGAGTTTTGAATAAAATAGTCCAGTCACTCAAATGGTGTGGCGTGCGAGTGACTACGGTAGAAATTTCTCTGTTTCAAGGTATCCAAAATTTCTTTGTTTCAAGGTAGTGAGCAAGGTGGAAATTTTAATTTTTTTTCTATATTTTCCCTTGAATTCAATTTTTCGTGATTTTATAGGGGTTTACTCTTGAAATATAGTGGCCATGATGTATATTTGAACTTCTGGATGCGGGAAAAAACATGGTGGAATGGAGAGAGAGACACCATAGAGAAAATGAGATTCAATCCATGGGACATATACCAACAATAAATGATGAAAGGGATTGTGAATTACTCAAATTTTTGTTGGTTCCCAACATGAAAAACCATACCTTTCTTCTTATTGAAATCATTCATTGATGGGATGTAGATACTAAACAATTCATTGTGGGTCCAAAGTCATTTTCCATGGAAGTGAAACCATTTTATTTCCTCACAACGTTATCAAGGTGGGGAGCTCCGATTGTATTTTCAGGAGCAATCCAAAGTTTAAAGAACCAACATTGCAAGGAAGGTGTATGAAGAGATATAGACAAGATCCACATTGACGACATACAGGACATGACCTTGCGGACATTGGTATATAAGGTGACTCGGGAAGCTGGCACCCAAGGTTCCCATATTGTGAAAAAACCACATTGGAGCTATGTATCAAATGTTTAGAACCCACACTATTTAACTGTTGTGAGGAAATGTTGGTGAATGTGAAATATCAATTAACGAATATGAATAGAGGTAGAAACCATATCTGTGGCTATGGGATCTTTCTTGTGAGTTTATTTTTCAGAAATATCCTGGTCATGAGACCAATGATACTAGATTATGTGGTCTATCCACCACCAACTGAACCTCCAATGGTGATGTGGTTCTCTATCATGCCTAGATAGGATGGAGTACATACTAGCAGCTACTCCCTGACACATATGGTAAGTGGTTAAGACAAGCCATGTTGGCAGTGGATGACTACCCTTGTGATGGAGTATATTACTAGGGAGATCCATACATATTTCTGTCGCTTGGAGAGAATTTTGATCAAAAGTAATAAAAAATGATACATATTTTTTTGGAGTTACTAACACATGGTAATCGATATGAAGATGTGGCACCCACACACCCTATAGGGTATTCTCCCCTAAGGATATATGTAATTCCAACACAAGCCCCAATGAAACCATTAGTTGAGATAGAGGATGAGGACGAGGAGTTGCAGGAATTCATGCGCAATGTCGAGGGATTGAAATTAGGTGTTCCTCCGAGGAGTATGGAAGAGACCCCTAGAAACTTTTGGAGGCATACTATTGGGGTTGATTTAACCCGTTGTCAAACCCTTGTCCATCGCATTCTGAATGCGATGTTATGCTATCATTATCACCATTGAGTGGAGGAAGCAGTATGGGGATGTGTGTTTTGTATCTACATATGTATGGCGAGTGTTATCACAAAAAAATTATCACATATCCATTTCTAACTAGGTGGATTGAAATACACCATGTTGGTTTAATTTTACCTTAGTAAAATCACTTTCAATGTAGGAAATAATTTAATAAACCACTTTACTTCAGTTATTTATTATTAAAACCCTTGAGAATAATTAAATAAACCATTATTTATTTAATTTTCTCTAGTAATAATTATTAAATCATTGTTTGATAATTATTTCTTGTCACATTTGACTAAATCACCGAGGAATAATTAAATAAATCACTATTTATTTATTTATCCTTAACTCCATTCTTGGAATAATCTTTACATCATTATTTAATAATTATCTAATTTTCACACTTTTTTTATTAGTCGCAAAATAAGAAATAATTAATAAATCATTTTATTTGTTAATTATTTCTAAATATAGATATTTGACCATTTTGAATATCTTTTCCCTCTACACAAATATAGTAAAGTATTCGTAATAGTTAGATCTAGAGTTTGGTCAATATTATTTTATTATTCTCCATTTTGGACGTCAACCCAATACTTTGCTATACATAAGAGGGTTTTTCATTATTTTCTCACCATGATCGTTATCATTATCACCATTATCGTCGCATACTTTTGAGCTCCCACTAGAGTTCTACACATTGTTTGGGTTTTCACATATTGAGAGAGGAAGATCTCAATACTGAAGCGTCAGGACATCAAAGGACCCATCCCATGAAGGGGGATTGACAACCCTTTTGTAAATATCCTTCTCTAAGTGCTATTAATAAAAGATTCATTCTTTCAAATATTTTTCCATGATTGGGTTATTACACCGGATTTATTTTGTTGTTTATCATTTTAGAACACATACATCTATTTTTATGTAGGTTTTTCTCACATTTTTATTGTATATATGAAGTATAAGTAGCCACAATTTTTGTTAAGGTCAATAGTCACCTGTGACTTAAGTGAGAACTTTTTGGTACACCTTCCAAGAAATTTCATACTAACAAATGGTGACTCTGCTTGTGTAACAATTTAGTTTCCTAGGTGAATTTTTCTTCAGTGATTTCAGGGTTTTCTACAGCCACTTTTAGCCTCTCATTTATATTTATAGACTTTTCTCCATTATTCTGTCAAATTTTCAGATTTTGGTGGTTTTCTGGTTTTTTCCGCAGGTGACAGGTACCAACCGAGTAGGGGACGACAACATCTGTGTAAGATTTGATGACTGAGAGTCTTGGGAGAAAATAAAACTTTTCAACAACAGATCTACACTCAAAGATCTAGAACAGACTATTTGGCCCAAAAACTGTGTTTTCAAGCTGCTTCATGTCAGTACCCGCGTTTTGAAAAATTTCCAAAAAATTTTCAGATTTTTTCCAGCATTGCCAAGAGTGTTGTCTGTGTACTAGGAAGGGTTTTGTTACCTCTATTTCAGTCTCCCTTAGGCTTTTATACTCTTATTTTGTCTCTTTAAGGAAGAAAAAACCCCCCTAGGGTTGGTAGTAAACCTCCCCCTTTTTAGGAAGAGATTGACTGAGTGAGGAGTCTAGGGTTTCGACTTTTTTAGGCATTGGTTTGCAAGGTTTGATCCAATTTATCTCAGCCCTTTAGGATAGTTTATTTTACCACTTTAACTCCATTTTGAGTTTTCTCTTTCCTTCACCCTTAGGATCCCCTTGAGTGCCCTAGGTTTTTGAGCTTCTTATCTATCCTTTATAGACTATTTTACCTCTAATTTTTTTTTTTTTTCTACACCATTTTCAGAAGCTTAGAGCCTTTATATCCCAGTCCCTTTGACCTTATATCTTGTTGGAATTTTGTGTTTTTGAGTATCTTGTTTTCCTCTCCTTGCTTAATTTTTTGATATCCTTCTTCAGCTGAGGTTTGCTTGATTAGCTATTTATTTTACTGTCATTTTACAACATTATTTACACTATTTCAATGCTTTATTTCAAGAACATATGGCATCATCAAACATGCTCCATTAACTCATACACTAAACACACTTTTTCACACACATTTACACACCCTAAGTGAACGTGAGCTTGGTTAACACCGCCAAGCCAAGAATTGAAACACAACACATTTAATAATATAATACACATAGATTGATCCCACTTGGGCATCAATGACAAACAATCTGTGTAGTTAGGTTTAGGATCGATGCGAGAGGATTCCAATAACACCCATAAATCATTTACATTGAGACATAGAAGTTTAATTTTTAGGGAGCTTAAAATTGTTCACCATCCCATGGGCCAAAGCCAGAGTGCGTCAGAAACTAGATTAAGAGGTGGTTAGGGTAGGTTATTGTGTGAACAGTTCTCTTCAGGGCTACCCAACCCATGGTAGGAAATTATATGGGTTGGCTGATCACCAAGAAGTTGAAGACTTGAACTGTAGTGACCAACATTAGGAAAAATCCTTATAGGAATGGCTCTAGGAAGTAGTTCGTTCTCTACCCCACCTTTCTCAGGAGAACTCTACTTGCGGGGATGAGATTTAGTCAAATAAGAAGTTCTTTGGAATGCCATATAAAGCCCCAGATTTAGGATTGTTTGAGGAATTATATCACCTATAAGATAGAGGTAATTTTATTTCATAGGACATGTTTGCTTGTATTATAGTAGCATCATTATATAGTTTGTTTACACTTGGCACCACAACACTATTGGGAAAAATACTATGAGGGGGGAGGGGGGCGAATCAGTATTTGTGACTTGCAATAAAATGTACCTTTTATAACTAATTTATATACGCGACTTTGATTAACCCAACTAGCGTATACACGCGACTATCTTTAATGAAACTTACGTATGCCCAAAGATCTTATTATGTAGATAAATATTTACTTATATCAGTGCATCATTCATTATGTTGGGGTACTGTGATTTGGCAGATTTGCATACCAAATGACAAGGAAACATCAGAACCACCTTGGAATCCTAGGATCTAGCCCTCCTGGATTTAGAGAGGGATCTCTCTATATGTGTTTAGAATTATAGGGTCTTAAAGCTTATGATATGATATAGGCTAGTTATGAAGCACGAGGGATTTTTTTGGTTTTTGGTTGGGAATCATTAAATGATAAGGTCATGTGAAGTGAAGGAGGAAATGAGTAGAAGGATGTTTCAACATGGGAAGATAGGTGAAGAAACAATGCTAAACCTTTGGGCTATGGAGTCATAAAAGGGTTTACCTACACAGCAACTATCCAAGGGTTTCCATAGGGCAAGTCATCTATATCGAAAGATCTCTTTGAGTTGAGTTTGTGGTATGAAACATTAAGAAGTGTGGTGAAAGAAGCCAACATATAAGAAAACAAAGGGCAACCTAAGATTAAGTAAGGACTTTTAACCTATCCTTCTTTCAGCATACTCTCAAGGGTAGAAAACATTTAAGATAAACATAAAAAGTAGCCTAAGATCACGTAAGGACTTTTAACCTATTCTGCTTTAGGCATACTCTTAAGGGAAGCCTCCAAAACAGTTGTTTAAGACTAAACAAGGGACAGGGCTAACCATAAACTTCCTAGATTAGGACTCTACTTAGCATGCAGTGAAAAGATCATTCAAGAACAACATATCAAGTTCTACTCATCAAGACATGGGCTCAACAACATTCCTTGACTGGTTATACTCTATTGATTCATTCTCAAACACACATTTAGAAGAAAACATAAAGATAAAGCTTATAAGTCAGAATTAGGGTGCTTTTGGAAGTAAATCCTAGTCTATATTTTTTTTTTTTTATCAGAGAATATGAACATAGTGGAAACATAAGGAGAATAACAATTACAATAAGAATAACATCACCAATGATTTAGATAAGGATCTAGTGAATCTGCTTGTCTCTTTGATGTCCAAGACCAGTTACATACTTTGAGTGTAGTAGCTTTTACAGTTTGATACTTCTCTTCCCAGCCTACTATATTACAACTACTCAACAACTCTTACTCAATAACAGTTCAACAATTAGCCATTTTCCAACCCTTTACAATGAGTTTCCTGCGAATACATATAGGTGAGAGAGGAAGAGTGTTGAAGGAAACATCATAAATATTAGTTAAGACAGAGGGGGAGAGGTATTCGAATGCCCATTATGCTTAATGACCATTACATTGACTGATTGTACCATTTTCGTAGTTTTTCCTGTCTTTGAGGCATATCTAGTAGGCTGGTAATAACTCCGAAGTGTGTTCTTTGAAGATAAATGTGGCCGAAGTACTCTGTTTGACCTCTGAGACAAGTAACTGTCATATTTCGGTTTTGAGGCCTCCCATGACTGTGCAATAACTGTTCTGACAGTTGTAAAGAGGTTTTGTCATCAGGATGGTTGTCATGGTGCCTTTGAAAGGTAAACAGATTACAGGTGTTGTTGAGCTTCAAAGATGTTCTTCTCTTCCACCACATTCCACTTCATTTCCTTTGTCCATTATTAATTTCAGGCTTAAATGATCAATAAGATTAGTTAAAATTTCTTTGAGATTTTATATAATGTCTAACTTGCTATGTTTTCATGATTTCGTTGTTGTAGTACTTTTTGACTACACCTAGCTACATAATGCAGACATTCTGTAGCTAGTTGCCGATTCTGCAGTTGTCTTCATGTCTACGTAGGTTCTAGATGTCATCTCAGGGAAAAACACATATGGTCGTATTCCACATCATTCCCTCATCATTTGTTGCTCTCCACGAAGTTTGAACATAATTCTATAGGTGGTTATGCACGTAGAAGAGAAGCAGTTTCCTATCAAAACACGGACTCTACAGATGTCCGCAATTAAGCACAAGAGTGTTAATAAGAGTTTTAATTTGATTAGAAGTGGGAGAGACACTTATCCCCGTTTTTCTCAAAGAGTAGTTATGTAATTTGATTATAAGTATGACTTGGGAGACCGAGAAACTGTTGGTTAGATTTTGTTTTTGTTGCTAGATTTTGGAAGGCCGTAAATACTCTGTTTTGAAGAATTTCTCCTTTAATGAAAGAGACATCAATTTATTACACAAGCTGAGTCAATATTGAGTAGATCCGCGTGCTGATCCGGTGGTAGAGGGCCCCTACTGCCCGTGAAGCGTTATGCATTTGGTTTAGATAAGTAGTCGTAGCTTTGTTTCATTCTCAATTTAAATAGTTTTCTGAACTTTGCTTACATTGGATACTAAAGTTTAGCTTTTTTCTCATGAAGTATTCCAAAAGATCACTAATCGGGAATGAGGCATAATTGTAGCAATTTAGAACTTTACGTTTTTGGGTTCAATTATAATTAGTTGTTACAGCTAGTCCTATTCTCATTAATCTCTTCCAAAATATCACTAACTCTGGATAAGACTTAGCTGTGGTGTTTTAGTTTACCTGCGTATTGTTATGTTTTTTTTATGCCCATTTTCACTGAAAGATACAACCAGACTTGTTTGTACAAACTATTCCAAAATATCACTCATCTTGAACAAGACAGGGATATAGTATTTCATAGAATTAGTTTCATTTTGGTTCAGTTGAAATACTCTGGAGGTAGATGTCATTCTAGTTTAATTCTGTCACTATATTTCAAGCTTGATAATGGTACTCTAGTTTAACTCTGTTCACTGTATTAGTATCATTCTAGTTCAGCTCCAATTCGTTTCAAGTTAGATAATAGAACTCTAGTTTACTCTTAGTTCACTGTATTAGCATTCTAGTTTAATTGTTATCCATTGCTTTTTAAATTGTATTAGTTGTTAAATTTAAATACCACGGTCTTCATTATTTACAAAACTTCTTTTGTTCTAAATTCATATTAATACATCATCATCTGGACAGAAGCTAGTAATATCAGTTTAAGGCCTTGAGTCTTTTGCAACCTTTTTACAATTTCACAAACAAGCCTTTTCTCAAAGACTATTCTAAAAAGGAATCTATAACTTTTGAATGAGGCCTAGTAGTGCTAAATTGAGTTGCAGAATAGAATTAGAAGTTAGTTTAGAGTATAAATCTTATTGTGCTACAAATGTTCTTTTCCAATTATGTTCCAATAAATGTTTAACCATGGATGAGATGTTGTAACATTGTAAGTTGATTGTTGACTTAGGAAAACCTCAAATGAACTAAAAACTTATCCTTTTCTCAAGCTATTCCAACATATCTCTAAATGAATGAATTGGATGAGTTCATGATATGTGTTACTGAGTTCATGTTGTGATTTTTTTCTTTGCTATGAGTCCTTATCAAGCTTTGCATTTTCTGTCCTTTAGTGCACACCTAGTTTAGAATAGTTTCACTCTGTTTTAGTGTAAACTTCTTAGCTCTTTTTCAACATAAAAACCATAAAACCAAAAACATCATAAAAACACTAAACACAACGTAGTGAGAAACAGATACATAGGCACATATAGTGCACCACACTTCAGTAGTTTACTAGCCCTAGTTGACAATTAATTACCTCAATTTAGGAACACTAAGTTGAGCACAACATTTTCGCGCCGTTGCCGGGGAAGTGTAACTAGGTAGCCTTGTTTCTTATCACCTAAAAACAATGATATGCATAGAGAAAGAGACTCAAGGGGTAGATTCATAAGAAGCAGAAGCTTGATTCCTAGAACACCACTTGTTTCACCAAGACCTAGAGCCAGCACACCTCCAACTCAAACCCACATTCCATCCTTTACTGATCCTAGAATTCCAGAGAACTTAGGATCAGATATTCCATTAGAAATACCTTCTACTTAACCCATTGAGCCTGTCTTAGAAGGAGATTCAGGAACCCCTGCTAGGGACATAAAATTTTCAACTTCTACAGAAGAATCAACTATGGTAGAAGAAGGGGGAGGAGGAGTTTTTAATGGAGAACACACACTATTTGGAGGGGTTAGAGGTAGAGGTAGAGGAGAAGGAGGTAGAGGTGTAGAAGGATAAGGAGGCAGAGGAAGAGGTAGAAGAGAGATGGGAAGCTCTTTTGGGTTTCCTATAGTAGATGAAGAAACCAATGCAACTATGAAACACATTTCACCCTCTGTCCTTCCAAACTTTTATGGACTTAAAACTGAAGATCCTGAAACCTTCCTATTTGAATTTGAAGTCCTGTGTAGAACCTATGAATACTTACAAGATGCTCAAAAACTTAAACTATTTCCTTCAACATTGAAAGGGGCAGCATTGAAGTGGTTTATGAGTTTGATCAATAGTTCTATTAGGACATGGGAAGACATGAAACAAGCATTTCTAGAGAGGTATTTGGATTACTGTATGACAATCAACCATAAGGAGGAAGTGTTTAAAATGCTACAGAAAGAGGATGAAAATCTGCAAGATTTCTTGGAGAGATTTAACTACAACATCAAAAGAGAAAAAATGGAAAACCTAGATCAAGACACTTTGAAAGCTCTCTTGTTGAAGAAAATTAGGGATGAATGGTTAGATATCCTTAACATGATGGGAAAAGGAGATATATCTCAGCTCACATTACTTGAAATAGCTGAATTATGTATCAACCTTTCAAGAGGGAAATCTAAAACTGTAAAAGTACCAAGGGACCTTGCTCTTGTGAGGGCAAGTAAGTTTGCTTTTGGGACAGTAAGTAGGGTAGAAATAGGACATATGCTTTATGAGTTCAAATCTGATATCTTGGGGAGTCTTAGTGAACAAATAGACACCCTTAAGTTACAAAACAAGCAAAAAGCTGAATCTGATGCCTTAGCAATCTTTTGTCCCAAATGTAGAAAGAAACATGCCTTGAGAGAGTGCCCTTTGGATTCCAAAGTTGTGGATACTTGTGTAATTTGTTCAGAAAAACATGAGACCAAGAGTTGTCCTTCACTTCCTGGTCTTAAAGCTGTCTTTCAAGAAGATACTCCTACAAGTTCCACAGAATCTCTCAATTTTGTCTCTAGAAGGCCTTGGCAAGGACCTCAAACAGAAGGATTTCATGATCAAATGTATAATCAACCTCCACCAAATTGGAATCCTTGGGAGCAACCTTGGCCCCAATTTCAAAATCAATCACAAATTGGGGCGCAAGGAGCACAAAATCCCTATGGAAGATACTCTCAGTATTACCAATATCCACCATCCTATCCACTATATCCACATTTCCCTCCTCAACAAAATTTTCAACAAAATTCTCAACAAAATCCTCAAAATCCACAACATCAAAATCAACCACTTCCATTACCATTTCCTCAGAAAACAAATCAGTTGCCTGCCCAACCCATACCAAACCCCAACAATAAAAATCCTTAGAACACATACATGATAGAAGGCCAACAGTTTCCAACTTATTTGATCACTCCTTTAGACCTTAGTGATGTTCAAATTAGGTCTGGAAGAATACTTGAAAAGAGGAAACCTTCTGTAATCATACAAGAGCAAGACAATTCTGAGGAAGATTCTCTACGGGTAAATAAAAGTCTTGAAGAGAACACAACTTTCCAAGACTCAAACATTGAAAAATCAAAACAAAAAGAACCAATAATTTCAACTCCTATATTAGAGAATCCATCAACATCCACTTCTACACCTCCCTTCCCAGAAAGATTACAAATTGATAGGGGTGTAGAAAAACAAATTATGGTGCCTAATTATGATTTCCTAGATGAGCTGAAAAATATTTGTATTAAGATCCCATTATTGCAAGCCATCAAGGAAATTCCAATCTTAGCAAAGACAATAAAGGAGTTGAGCATGAAGAAAACAAGAAAAAGAATAAGAGAGATAAAGAAAATTCAACTGGAAGGAAAAATAGCAGATATCATGATGGGTAAGATTGCTATTCCAAAGTATCTAGACCCAGGAAATCTAGTTGTCAAAATTCACATCAATGGAATTGAGATCCAAAACACACTCATTGATTTAGGAGCAGCAACCAATATCAGGAGTAGACAAATCATGGATAAACTGAAACTTCCTAATATTCTTTTCACACCCACATTATTACAATTAGCAGACAGATCTGTGATTAAACCTGATGGGGTAATAGAAGACATTCCAATGTCCCTAGATTCTTGGGAGTATCCTGTGGATTTTATGATCCTAACTCCTAAGAATAATCTAGGAGGACACCCTATTATATTAGGAAGACCTTGGTTAGCTACAGATGATGCTTTCATTAGTTGTAGATCTGGTGATATGTATATCTCTGATGGTAGTTCAACCAAGAAATTTACCTTGTATCCTCCAGCAAGAACAATTATAGAATTAGATGATACTCAATGGATAGAGGATGAAAAAGACTTACAACCTCTCTTCACAATTTCAGAAAGTAGTGAAGATAGCCAAATTCTGAATACCTTGGAAAACTTTGAATCCTCTTCGGAATATAAACATGAAAAATTTCAAGAAGAATCCAACATTGAGTTTTTGTCATCAAGGCAGATGTCTCTCTATTCCATGGATAAATTTGGCAGGTCTACAATTGAGATATTTCTAGGAAAAACTTTAAACATAAACAAGAACCTAGAGAAATCTCAACAAGAAGAGCTAGTCAAGATATTACAGAGACATTCTTCTGCATATGCATGGGAGTACACTGATATGAAAGGGATAAGCCCCAAGACTTGCACTCATCACATCTACATAGAGGAAGATTGTAAACCAATTAGACAACCTCAAAGAAGGATGAATCCAAATCTTAGTGAGATTGTTAAAGAAGAATTTCAGAAATTATTGAATGTCAACTTTATCTATCCTATTTCAGATAGTCAGTGGGTTTCTCCTTTGGTAATTGTGCCAAATAAAAATGGTAAATGGAGGGTATGTATTGACTACCGATAATTAAACAAAGCTACTCTTAAAGATCATTTTCCCTTACCCTTCATAGATCAGGTGTTAGACACATTAGCTGGCAAAAAGTACTTCTCACTTTTAGATGGGTTTAGTGGTTATAATCAAATCCAAGTAGCACTGGAAGATCAAGACAAAACCACATTTACCTGTCCTTGGGGTACCTATTATTACCGAGTATTTCCATTTGGATTATGCAATGCACCCGCAACATTTCAAAGGGCAGTACTAGGAATTTTTTCAGATCTAATACATGATTGTGTAGAGGTATATATGGATGATTTCACAGTTTATGGAAACACATTTGAAGAAGCCTTAGCAAACTTGGAAAAAGTCTTAAAGAGATGTAAAGAAGAAAATCTTTCACTAAGTCATGAAAAGTGTTTTATGATGTTTACTAAAGGAATTGTTTTGGGTCATCACATTTCAGGGGATGGGATTAGAGTTGATGAGTCAAAAGTTGAAGTCATCTCTAACTTATCTATTCCAGGTTGCCAAAAATATGTTAGGATTTTTCTTGGATTTACAGGATATTATCGAAGGTTTATAGAAAACTTCACCAAGATAGCATCTCCACTTTTCAAATTACTTACCAAAGACTGTGAATTCAAGTGGAATCCCGATTGCCAATTAGCCTTTGAGACCCTGAAAACAAAAATCTCTGAAGCACCTATTTTAAGGGGACCTAACTGGAAGTTACCTTTTCATATTTCAACAGATGCCTTAGATACAACTCTAGGAGCAGTATTGGGACAAAAAGACCTGATTCCTTATGCCATCTACTATACCAGTAAAAATTTGACTCCTGCAGAGTTAAACTATACTATAACTGAAAAAGAGTTTTTAGCTATTGTTCATGCCATAAACAAATTCAGACACTATATAACAGGCTATGAAACTTTTGTTCACACGGATCACTCTGCAATTAGATATTTAATGAACAAATCAATTACTAATGGCAGAGTCATAAGATGGTTATTTCTTTTACAAGAATTCAACATTACCATTCTAGATAGGTCTGGAAAACAAAACACAGTAGCTGATTTCCTATAGAGACTCCAAAACATCCTAGACAATACCCCAATTGAAGATCAATTTCCCGATGAATATATTTTTTCAATTTCTACTCAAACTCCTTGGTTTGCTGACATTGCTAATTATTTAGTTTCAGGGAAATTTCCTTCAATAATGAATGCAAGAGACAAAAGAAAGATCATTTATGACAGTGCAAAATATTCATGGGTTTCTAATGAGTTATACAAGACAGGTCCAGATTTTATCATTAGGAGATGTGTTCGGGAAGATGAGATGTCTGAGATTCTCAAGGCATGTCATGATGAACCTTGTGGCGGACACTTTGCTGATAAAAGGAAAACCTATAAGATCCTTCATTTGGGATATTATTGGCCATCCCTTTTCAAAGATGCTAAAGAGTATGTCAAAAGGTGTGACAGTTGCCAAAGGGTAGGGAAACCTTCTCCTTCAGGTGAGATGCCATTGCAGCCTCATGTACATATTGAACCTTTTGAAAAATGGGCTTTAGATTTTGTAGGACCTATTAGTCCTCCATCAAGACAAAAGAAATATATATTAGTTTGCACTGATTATGTTACCAAATGGGTAGAGGCCAAGCCATTAATTTCTGCTACTGAATTATCTGTAGTTAATTTTCTTTTTGAGGATATTTTTACTCATTTTGGTGTCCCAAGAGAAATTTTTACAGATCAAGGAGCTCAATTCACATCAAAGCTAGTGGAACAAATGGTGGAGAGGTACAAAATCAGACACAGAAAATCTACTCCCTATCATCCACAAGCAAATGGTCAAGTGGAATCTACTAATAAGGTCATTGAAGGGATCCTAACAAATATTGTCCATTTACATAGAAGAGATTGGGTAGATAGGCTTCCTGAAGCCTTGTGGGCCTATAGAACTACATGGAGAAGCACAACAGGCCATACTCCTTATGAAATTGTTTATGGAAAGCAAGTTTTGTTTCCCATAGAGTTCCAGATTCAAACTTTCAAAATGGCAGTTCAGCTAGGACTTGATCTAACAGAGGCACAAAAGCACAGATTGGAGCAGATTAATGAATTGGATGAGATCAGACAAGATGCAATTCAGAAAACAAGTATAGTCCAACAGCAAAGGACTAGATGGCATGACAAGTACATCAAGGAAAAGAAGTTCAAAGAAGGTGACTGGGCTCTCTTGTTTGATTCAAAGTTCAAGGATTTTCAAGGTAAATTCCAAACACATTGGCTTGGACCATATGAAATTGTGAAATTTTTTGATAATGGAGCAATAAAAATCAGGACAATAGATGAAGAGAAGGTCACTTTTCTTGTGAATGGTCATAGATTGAAGCTGTATCATAAGCCACTCTCGAGAGAAGAATTTTTCAAGAAATTCCAGGAAAACAATGATGTGAAGTTAATGAAGAATAATTTTTCTTCTTCATCAACTTAATTAAATTTTTTGAAGTAAGATGATTGAAAAAAAAAAAAAAGTATAAACATGAAAACCAATCACTGATTGGCATGTTTTTACAGAAAATGTGGAGTGAAAATCAGAATCTTTCTGACACTCTAGATTTTCAAATCTGTTCTTTATGCAAGAAGTTATTACAAAATCATATGTGCAGATCCATTTCACTTATGATCCATCTCACTCCACTCATCCATACTCCATTTCATTCATTCATCCACACTTCATTCATTTCACTCCATGGTCCACCTCATTTCCATCCTAGATTTTTAAGTTTGATGTTTTTCTACAGTTGAATAATACACATCATGAATTGCAGGCTACTTTTCATACGCCACTCCACTTCATAAGTTGTGATCCATTTCACTCCATTATTCACTTAATTCATATTCCATTACACCATATTTCATTATCCATTTTCATTAATTCCATACAACATTCTATTCACGCTCCAAACCATTCTATTTCATGTTTCAAGTCTTCTATAGGTACATTCTGCAATCAGTCAGACATTCTGCAGCTAATCAGACATTCTGTAGCCATACAGACATTCTGCAGCCAGAGATCCTGAAGGCACTGTCCAGTAATTATTTGATCTACAACAAAATGATCCTACATATCCATGACAACAAGAAAAATCAAGGATTAATGATTTTCAGGGGAGAACAAAGCATATGAAGATCACAAAAATCAGAGGAAAGGCAAAGGTAAACGTTATGAAATTATTATAATGACAGATCATGAAAAATTTTAGTATAGTTAAGTTATGTATAATTCAAAAAGTTGTTTTAATTAATTGTGTTGATCATGCCTAACAAACCTCTCATGAAAAATTTAGATAAAATTCCTTCTATTCCGCCATTCCAAATCCCATATCTGATCATCATTTAAAAACTTAACGATTAAAGTACTGAGGTGATTGGATTAGTCACGTCACTAGGCCAAAGCATTTAATGATGATTTTGAATTTCCTATGAAATATCTCCGCGGTCTTTTCTTCCAAGATATTTCCCAACTCATTAATTCGTTTACATCACCCTCACCTCATTATACTCGTTCCGTAACCACTCCATATCATTCTTTCCCATAGCCAACTCTTAACCATTTCGGTCTGTAAAACAGAGGAAGCATCTGTGGGGAAAAAAAATCTCTTTAACATTAATTTTCACCGTGAGCAGAGGAGTAGTAATTTGAAGGTTGGAAAGAAAAACTATGGGTCTCATGGTGAGGATTGAACCGGTTGGAACTAACTACTTGGAGGGTTGTCCACAAATCAGAGAAATGTTACAGCAAGCTGGGTGGTTGCAATTTTTGGAGAAATTTAGTGGTTTTCACAAAGAGGTGACTAAAAAATTTGCACGGTCCTTCAATGGAGCTGAGGTTGAAATAGGAGATATTAAATTCACCATTACAGAAGCCTTTATTGCAGAAGTAATAGAATTACCCAGGCAGAGAGAAAGGTGGTTCAAAAATAGAGAATTTCATAACGAGACATGGAAGCAAATACTCAAGTCACCATGTATGGATGTTTCCATTTTTAAAAAGGGTATCCCTAGTTTAGCACTAAAGAACAAATGGAGAAACATGTTGCTTATTTTGCAAAAATTTATCACTTTTGAAGGTAGATTTGGTACCTTCTATGTTTACCATATTCGGTTAATGATGCATTTCTTAGAAGAAGAAATCAACTTGCCCTTTTTCTTGCTTCATAGTTTAAAGAAAATGGCCTCAAGTGTTCAAAAGAGAGTTCAATTTCTGGAAACAACCTTATACCACCATGGTTTAGTCAAAATCTTGATTGAACATCATTTGAGAAAAATGGAAGATAATTGGGATGAGTTCTTAGTGAGAAATCACTTTGAAGAACCCAAGGAACCTCCAACTAAAGACAAATCTACAAAAAGAAGAAGAATATGGAAAACCTTCAAAACTGAAACTGAAACTGGTAAAACAATACAAGAGGATAGTGAAGAAATGATTTCTAAGAAATTGGCCCAAATTAAGAAGCAGCTTAAGAAAGAGAGGATAATAAGGAAATCTTCCAGAGAGAAAGGAGAAGGGCCATCTCAACCAAGACAGAGCCATAGACTTAGAGGGATACTAAAAAAAACAGAGGCTAGAAAAAATGGAATTATAAACATTGAGGATGAAGAAACAACTGAGCATCAATATGAGGAGGATTTTGATGAAGAAGCTCCTGAAATAGACCCAGCACAGCAAGAAATTTACAATTATGTTGAGACACTAGAGAAGAGAGCTTCAGAAAGTAGAGACAAAACTCCTAGTCCACCAAAATTTGCAATTGATATCCTAAGAAGAGATAAATGTGATTTAGAAGTACTCAATAGGCATATCAAGAATGAGAATGAAATTCTAAGGGAGCAGGTTAAGCTGAAAACTGATATGAATTCAACTCTGTCTCTACAAATGCAAAAGTTGTACAAGGCCAGTGAAAAATTGAAAAATAAAAATAAAAGGTTAACCAGGGCACTCACAAATTTGAGATTCAAGTTAGTCATAAGGAAGCCCAGAAGGCCATTAACTGCCAGGCAAAGCAGAAGAAGAGGGTTGGATGTCCTTGCAGAGGCCTCAGAGTTCATGGAATAGTTGCACGAGGACATGCAAGAACCTAGCAGTGGGGGTATGTTGAGCTTCAAAGATGTTCTTCTCTTCCACCACATTCCACTTCATTTCCTTTGTCCATTATTAATTTCAGGCTTAAATGATCAATAATATTAGTTAAAATTGCTTTGAGATTGTATATAATGTCTAACTTGCTATGTTTTCATGATTTCGTTGTTGTAGTACTTTTTGACTACACCTAGCTACAGAATGTAGACATTGTGTAGCTAGTTGCCGATTCTGCAGCTGTCTTCATGTATACGTAGGTTCCAAGTGTCATCTTAGGGAAAAACACATATGGTCGTATTCCACATCATTTCCTCATCATTTTTTGCTCCCCACGAAGTCTGAGTTAAAGTATCAAAGCGGTTATGCACGAAGAAGAGAGGCAGTTTCCTATCAAAACACGGACTCTACAGATGTCCGCAGTAAAGCACAAGACTGTTAATAAGAGTTTTAATTTGATTAGGAATGGGAAAGACACTTATCCCTGTTTTTCTCAAGAATTAGTTGTGTAATTTGATTATAAGTATGACTCAGGAGACCGAGAAACTGTTGGTTAGATTTTTGTTTCCTGTTGCTAGATTTTGGAAGGCTGTAAATACTTTGTTTTGAAGAATTTCTCCTTTAATGAAAGAGACATCATTTTATTGCACGAGATGAGTCAATCTTGAGTAGATCTGCGTGTTGATCCGGTGGTAGAGGGCCCCTACTGCCCGTGAAGCATTATGCATTTGGTTTAGATAAGTAGTCGTAGCTTTGTTTCATTCTTAATTTAAATAGTTTTCTGAACTTTGCTTACATTGGATACTACAGTTTAGCTTTGTTCTCATGAAGTATTCCAAAATATCACTAATCCGGAATGAGGCATAATTGTAGCAATTTATAACTTTACGTTTTTGTGTTCAATTGTAATTAGTTGTTACAGCTAGTCCTATTCTCATTAATCTCTTCCAAAATATCACTAACTCTGGATAAGACTTAGCTGTAGTGTTTTGGTTTACCTGCGTATTGTTATGTTTTTATGCCCATTTTCACTGAATGATATAGCCAGACTTGTTTGTACAAACTATTCCAGAATATCACTCATCTTGAACAAGACAGGGCTGTAGTATTTCATAGAATTAGTTGCATTTTAGCTCAGTCAATACTCCGGAGGTAGATGTCATTCTAGTTTAATTCTGTCACTATATTTCAAGCTTGATAATGGTACTCTAGTTTGACTTTGGTCACTGTATTAGTATCATTCTAGTTCAGCTCCAATTCATTTCAAGTTAGATAATAACACTCTAGTTTAGTCTTAGTTCACTGTATTAGCATTCTAGTTTAGTTGTTATCCATTGCATTTTAAATTGTATTAGTTGTTAAATTTAGATACCACAGTCTTCATTATCTACAAAAATTCTTTTGTTCTAACTTCATATTAATACATCATCATCTGGACAGAAGCTAGTAATATCAGTTTAAGGCCTTGAGTATTTTGCAACCTTTTTACAATTTCACAAACAAGCCTTTTCTCAAAGACTATTCTAAAAAGAAATCTATAACTTTTGAATGAGGCCTAGTAGTGCTAAATTGAGTTGTAGAATAGAATTAGATGTTAGTTTAGAGTATAAATCTTATTGTGCTACAAATGTTCTTTTCCAATTATGTTCCAATAAACCTTTAACCATGGATGAGATGTTGTAACATTTTAAGTTGATTGTTGACTTAGGAAAACCTCAATTTCACTAAAAAATTATCCTTTTCTCAAGCTATTCCAACATATCTCTAAATGAATGAATTGGATGAGTTCATGATATGGGTTACTGAGTTCATGTTGTGATTTGTTTCTTTGCTATGAGTCCTTATCAAGCTTTTCATTTTCTGTCCTTTAGTGTACACCTAGTTTAGAATATTTTCACTCTATTTTAGTGTAAACTTCTTAGCTCTTTTTGAACATAAAAAAGCCATAAAACCAAAAACATCATAAAAACATGAAACACAACGTAGTGAGAAATAGATACCTGGGCACATATAGTACACCACACTTCAGCAGTTTACTAGCCATGGTTGAAAATTAATGACCTCAATTTAGGAACACTAAGTTGAGCACAACGGTAGGTCGCAGGTCGCATTTCCCAGCTGGGTTGTAGGTCGCACCTCACATCTTGGTCGCAGGTCACAACTCCCAGTCAGGTTGCAGGGCAGCTCAATAGTTGGGCAAGTGAAAAGGCAGGAAGCCCAAAGGGAAAATTTTGGTCTATAAAACTCCCTCCAGGAAGATTGTAAAGGATCCTTTTCTTGGGACTCAAGAGTTATAGAGCATTGTATAG
>JAXQQM020063279.1:0-24067 GCA_034641835.2 Pinus albicaulis | reverse complement strand
GCTGTTTGGTCAATTTAGTGTGTCCTAAATTGCTAACATAAATTATCAACCAGGGATTCGTAAGCTGACGAATTGTGGCGCACTATATGTGCAAGATAACCTATCTCTTACTTTTTGTCGTTTTTGGATTTTTATGAAATTCTAAAAGACAAGTATGGTTATGGATATTCAAGGAAATGATGTCCTTTATAATTATTTACCAACTTGAAACTGAAAAAGGAATTTGAAACATACAATGACAAAACTTGAAAGGAAATGAAAATGTGCTACTGAAATGAAAAAGGTGTTGCTAATCTAATAAATCAAAACAGTGAACTAGTGAGCATGAAACCAAACTATTCTTGCTGTTGTCTAAACACAAAAGAAACTATGCTGAAAGAAATCCAAAAGTTGCAATAAATTAAATCTAAATCAAATTACATCAACTTGTCTTCTGATCCCTCATCATTAGTCCAGCTATGATTTTCGGAAGTAACCATAAACAATTTGAGTAACTGATATCTAACTTGCAGAAAGTAAACTAATATCAAACTACACATCCATAATTCAATCCCTCACCATCAGTCCAGCTGTGGCTTTCGGAGGCAACTGAAGATGTTATGAGCAATTTAATATATCTAACTTGCAGAAAGGAAATTAATATCAAACTACATATCCATAATTCAATCCCTCACCATCAGTCCAGCTGTGGCTTTCGGAGGCAACTGAAAATGTTATGAGCAATTTAATATATCTAACTTGCAGAAAGGAAACTAATATCAAACTACAAATTTCATAATACAATCCCTCACCATCAGTCCAGCTGTGGCTTTTGGAGGCAACTGAAGATGTTATGAGCAGTTTAATATATCTAAATTTGCAGAAAGGAAACTAATATCAAACTACACATTCATACTTCAATCCCTCGCCATCAGTCCAGCTGTGGCTTTCGGAGGTAACTGAAAATGACATGAGCAATTTAATATATATCTAAATCTAACTACTGAAACAAATGTGCAAGAATGAAATAAACAAAGCAGTGCTGGAATTAAACAAAAACTAAGAAAAATAAATTAACAGCAGAACAATATTGATTCCATGTCATTAGTCAAAAGATATGCAAATGCCCGGGCTGCCATGAAAAATTATGCTAAAAGCTATAATTTCAGAAAGCAATCTAAGTAAGGAAATATGACAAAACAGAATTGAAAGCAACTTATCTAGAAAACATGTAAAAGCCTCCTTGGATAGCAGGGGCCCTCTGCTACCAATTTGGTGAAGTCCTTCAGCTCCTTAAAGATAAGATCACAATAGCATCAAAGAAATAAGCTTCTTTATTCAAAAACTCATAAATCTACAGCCCATTCCATCTTGAACTTTGTTACAAATCTACTTCCTCATTACTTTCTCATTACTTTCTCATTACCTATGATAGGAGAAAGCTTCTCCTATTTATACAAAATATGAGGAGACATCTCATTAATGGGAGTCCATGAATCTCTCCCTCCATCTCTAGAGTTACAATCAAAATAGGAAATGATAAGACACATGTCTTTCTATAGTTTTAACACAACTTGAGGAATGAGACACATATCCTCCTAGAGTTTCAATACAACAAGGAAGTGAGACACATATCCTCTTAGAGTTTCAATACAACAAGGAAGTGAGACACATATCCTTTTGATCCCATAATCTTCTCCAACCAAATTCGAATTTGGCCTTAGAGTGCCACATAAGGGTCTTCTAGAAGTCTCCTTTTGACCTACACATGTCACAAAACTCATAACCCATATATAGATATATGAAACTATGTTAATTTTCTAGTTTCTAATCATAAATTCACTTAAAATACATAAAATAAATAACTTTGGAAAACAAGGATCCTAACCCATATATTTATGAAAATGGTTACTTGATGTAGGGTTTTAGGTCAAATGGTTATGAAATAAGAGCTAAATGGTTATGACATAATGGAAATATCTATGAATATGGAGAACACTTTTGAGACTCAACATACCCCCCAACTGAAGTTGTTGCATGTCCTCATGCAACTATTGCAATGATTCATTTGTCCATGAGTTGATCTTTGACTCATATAGATTCGTTCCAAACTTTGCTTCTTGATATTTTCTTTTTTGGCAAAGTATAATACATTTGATTGCAACACATTTTTTTTTTCAATGATTGGTTCTTGTGTGACAACCATTTTTTTTTAAGCATTGGTTCTTGTGTAACAATGCTTTATTTTCTTTGTTGCATCAAAGTTCATGAAAACATTTAGAATCAACTACTTCATCAATGAATTGATCATTTGCAAGGCATATAATCTTTTGAATCATGTTGCAATAATAGTTGGTTGGGAAGTATATGTGGATGGAAATGAAATGAAAATGTGTGATAGTGTATGACATGTGGATATGAAATGATTTCCCTTCCCCCCCAACTAAAGATATGACAATGTGGAAAAGGGAGTGAGGAATTTTTCCAAAGTTACAATTTTAGCATTCTAATGAATTGCATGACTAAAAATTAGAAAACAACATACATTCACTTACCTTAAATGTGGATGAGTTGTGCATGTGTGGTGGCTGCAAAATTCTGATCATATTCTTCTTCAAGTGGCTGGACAAGAGGAGTCATGGATAAAGAGATGAGATGACTTTTTATTGCTTCTACTAAAACTTGCTGAAATCTGCTCCAAAATGCTGAAAATAATAGTCTTCATGTCTTCAAATCTCATTGGCACAATTCCTACTATGTGAAAAGATGTTCTGATGTCGAACATAGTAGAAAATTGTTGACTTAGTGGCCATTAATGGATGCCACTAGTCAACACGAGAACTCTCACCATTGATGACAATGAGAGTCAAGATGCCCAAACACATCTTGCTAGGTACGAATAATTTTGCTGATGTCGAGTCACCTAGAAGATCTGACGAACAAGAGACATTAATGTATTCCCATTGTTTGTCAGCATGAGAACTTGTCATTAAGGCATGCAAGCCTCAAGGTGTTTTTACAAAGAACTTAGACTCAAAGGACTATGGACTCAATAGTTTGCATTGAAGCAGGGCTTATTTGCGGAATGAAAATGACAAGAAATGGAAAATGAAAATGGAAGATGGCAATGGAAAGTAGAAATAACAATGGGCAATAAGCATGTGAATGAGCCTCTTGCTTTTATTTGTGGGTTATGAATGGACAAAAAGAAATGGAAATTGGATGTGAATGTAAATGAAAAATATGAAGTGAAATGAGGTGAATGGTTTATTATGAGGTATGGATGTGATGAAGACAATAGTATCTGAAATTTTTTCAAGTGTTTGGATCTGATTTTGCATCAGCATATTTCCTCCTCTTTGTTGCTGATCATCCTCTTATGAAACAAATTGGTCTCTTAAAGAGACACCATTCTCTTGTAGTCATTTGTCCTTCCTCTTGGAACCTGCAAAAAAACTAATACTTCTTCTGCAATGGAATGTAAGATTATCAAAGGGAGAGAGGTGATCAATCTCTCTAGTTATGACATTTACACACAAAAATAAGAATTTGTATTAATGAAACAAGTTCTCAAAGGAAAAATCAAAAGAATTTATACTTGTTTTGGAATTAGTGCCTCAAGTTGAATGTAGCTTCTTTTCAGCAATTTATTTCATTATTTGTCATTTCAAACTCTAATGATGGATTTATCATTGTATAGATCTTGTTGAGACCTTTCCAACGATACTTAAATCATCAAAATCTGATTTTGTATGAGAAAGTTAGGGTGATTTGAACAATAAGGTTTTTCAGCTGCTAAAAATCTTGAATAAAAAGTTAGCCATTCATCTTTCATCATCAGTCCAAAATTAATCAATACCTTCAGAAAAGTGAGCAAATAACTTATTCATTTCATTGATTCAATTTTTTTTTGAATTTTTTTGAATTTTTTTTTTTGAATTTTTTTTTTTTGAATTTTTTTTATTTTTTTTTATTTTTTTTTAAATGAAATAAAGCATGGATGAAATAATTGTCCTTATGAATATTTTTGAAACAAAGTCATGCCAATGCCTCTTTCATGCAAAATAAAAATAAAAAGCTTGAAATTTCTAAAATCAAATTCCTAACTATGAAGGAGATGAAGACAGAGTCATTTTCAATTTATACAACTTGCATTTGATGCACATGTGATAATGTGCTTGCCTCAAATAATCCATTTGTCATTAATCATATGCCACCACACATGAATTCTGCCACATTTTCCCTCAAGTAAGGAAATCAGTTCCTTGATTATTTCTCAAAATTGAATTTTATAAAACCGTGACTGTTTTCATAATAAATAAATAAAACATTTTTCTCTCACGCACATTGCAAATTAGTGCTCCGAAAAACCCTGAATTTCTCCCAAATGGCTGCGAATTTCAGAAAGTTCTTATAAGATTACCTAATTCACCCCGTTCCCGAAAAAACCCATGTTTTATTTTTTTCTAATTCGTCCTGATTTTCTCAGAAAATTCGTTTTAAAATCGGGTGTTTTTGACAATGACGCATTTCGTTTTCTGGCAATTACTTGTGGTTTGATTTGTTTTTATTTTGCAGGTTTTGAAGTGTAATGGCTTGTATCTCACAGAGAAGTTCAGATTGATCTTCCTCATTCCAATTACTTGCAATGGAATCTACAATCTTCTCTTCATCAACAGTCTGAAATCTTCTCTTCATCAGCAATTTCTTCATATGATACACTTCCATTGTATGTCCCTACAATTCAATTTGTAATCTTCTCTTCATCAGCAAATTGCAATCTTCTTCTCATCACAGTTTCTTCATGTGATATACATTCATTGTGTGCAATTTTTTTTAAATGATTTCTAATAACTGTTGTTTGAGGAAAACGAATATGAAAAATAGAAGGTTTTTTTTTTTTTTTTAAATTGCAGTGCATGGGTCTTTGTGTGGATTGAAGGTCTGCATATATGTGTAAAGCCAAGCCAAAGAATGGCCTCATGCATATGCGTAGGTCTTATTTCCATGAGATTTTTTTTTTTTTTTTAATTGATTTGTTAATAAAATTATGTATGTTATATTTTCAAAATTTTAAAAAATACACATATATATTCATTAAACAAAACAATTTATTGAAATCAAATTTTTTTTTAAATTGTTGAATCAATTGAAATGATGAAGTTTTATTTTGTCTCATTTTTTTATTTTTCTTTTTCTTTTTCACATAACAATTCTTTTTCTGATCCTCCAGATCACACAAAGTGCAGGAGGAGAGCATACTCAAGAATTGTTAATTTTTTTTTACATAACAATCATTTTTCTGATTCTCCAGATCACACAAAGTGCAGGAGGAGAGCATACTCAAGAATTATTAATTTTTTTTAGATGTAAGAAATAAGGCTACCTAGTTACACTTCCCCGGCAACGGCGCCAAAATGTTTGGTCAATTTAGTGTGTCCTAAATTGCTAACATAAATTATCAACCAGGGATTCGTAAGCTGACGAAGTGCGGCGCACTATATGTGCAAGATAACCTATCTCTTACTTTTTGTCGTTTTTGGATTTTTATGAAATTCTAAAGACAAGTATGGTTATGGATATTCAAGGCAATGATGTCCTTTATAATGATTTACCAACTTGAAACTGAAAAAGGAATTTGAAACATACAATGACAAAACTTGAAAGGAAATGAAAATGTGCTACTGAAATGAAAAAGGTGCTGCTAATCTAATAAATCAAAACGGTGAACTAGTGAGCATGAAACCAAACTATTCTTGCTGCTGTCTAAACACAAAAGAAACTATGCTGAAAGAAATCCAAAAGTTGCAATAAAGTAAATCTAAATCAAATTACATCAACTTGTCTTCTGATCCCTCATCATTAGTCCGGCTATGATTTTCGGAAGTAACCATAAACAATTTGAGTAACTGATATCTAACTTGCAGAAAGTGAACTAATATCAAACTACACATCCATAATTCAATCCCTCACCATCAGTCCAGCTGTGGCTTTCGGAGGCAACTGAAGATGTTATGAGCAATTTAATATATATCTAAATCTAACTATGAAAACAAATGTGCAAAGATAAATAAACAAACGATCTTTGGAATTAAACAAAAACTAAGAAAAATAAATTAACGAGCGAACAATATTGATTCCATGTCATTAGTCAAAAGATATGCAAATGCAGATATTTTGCCATGAAAAATTATGCTAAAAGCTATGATTTCGAGAAAGCAATCTAAGTAAGGAAATATGACAAAACGGAGTGAAAGCTACTTATCTAGAAAGCATGTAGAAGCCTCCTTGGATAGCAGGGGCCCTCTGCTACCAATTTGGTGTAATCCTTAGCTCCTTGAAGATGAGATCACAATAGCATCAAAGAACTAAGCTTCTTTATTCAAAAACTCATAAATCTACATCCCATTCCATCTTAAGCTTTGTTACAAAAGACTCTCTCTAATTCTTTCTCTTCTTCTCCTAATTTTTCATTACCCATGATAGGAGAAAGCTTCTCCTATTTATACAAAATATGAGGAGTTATCTCATTAATGGGAGTCCATGAATCTCTCCCTCCATCTCTAGAGTTACAATCAAAATAGGCAATGATAAGACACATGTCTTTCTAGAGTTTCAACACAACTAAGAAATGAGACACATATCCTCCTAGAGTTTCAATACAACAAGAGTAGACACAAATTCTCTTACAGAGTTTCAATACAACGAGAAGTGAGACACATATCCTCTTGATCCCATAATCTTCTTGAACCAAATTCGAATTTGGCTTTAGAGTGCCACATAAGGGTCTTCCTAGAAGTCTCCTTTTGACCTACACATGTCACAAAACTCATAACACATATATAGATATATGAAACTATGTTAATTTTCTAGTCTAGTTTCTAATCATAAATTCACTTAAAATACATAAAATAAATAACTTTGGAAAACAAGGATCCTAACCCATATATTTATGAAAATGGTTACTTGATGTAGGGTTTTAGGTCAAATGGTTATGAAATAAGAGCTAAATGGTTATGACATAATGGAAATATGTATGAATATGGAGAACACTTTTGAGACTCAACATGAGCCACTTGCATATTTATGACACAGGGCAGCAAGAGGCAAAGCTGCATTGGCTACTCTTGAGAGAGTTTGGCCATCATGAGACATATCCTATTTCTAAGGGTATGTGGGTGGAGGAAGTTTGGCAGGATACTTGCATCATAGGGCAAGGAGTATGGATGCATTGTGTTGATATAACATTCTTCATATCAATCATTATGTCTTCTACTCACATGATTTGTATGATGGGGGTAAGGAGGGAGGCAACAAAAACTTGTGTTGCTTTGGTTGTTCTTAAGAGAGCAAAGGCATTTGCTCTCACACTCTACATGATGCTGCATGAGTAGGAGATGGCACTATCATGGTGCAAAAAGGGCTACCCTTAGCTTTAGATAATCGGGAGGTGCTTCCACTTGAAGGAATTCTCCTATGTAGCAACATTATGGGAGATATTCTTGACAATAAGCATGTCAAAGAATGAGCCATGGGTTGATAAGAGCCTATGTGGGCCAATCGTTGTCACTTGGAGCAGGATTTATTGATGGAGTGTTCCCAGGATCACTTCACATTTGGTGCACTAGGTGGAAAAATAAGAGGTGAGAGTGAGGGAATAGTGATGAAACATCTATTACCGTGATATGTTCTTCTTTGACTTGGATTTCCAAGCATAAGAAGGAGGATCCTATGCAAAATATGATTCTATTTCTCTATGAGAGTATGTCATACCACTATGGAGAGCTTGTTCATGGATCCTATCATCACCTTACTTTCAAGCATACACGGTAATAATCTTCTTTGCATTTGGTTGATTGTCTAAAACAGTTGTTTTTATACTCTTACCATTTTTATTCAAAGGCATTGCTCCACAACAGTAAGTAAGCTTTTCCTTTGAGCTCCATGGTCAATTTTGGGCTATATTATATGATGGAGACAACCATATTTTGTGTGGCCTTGGGAAAGTGTTATATTATTTCATGTGTCACTTGATGTACCAAGACATTTACTATTCACTAATAGATGTGATAACATACATAACTAGAAATCTATCAAGAAACAACTTGCCATATTATTTTCCTCAAAACAACAACAGAAAATTGTGGCCAGACCATCAGAGACTTTGGTACTTTCCCACACCATATGAAACCTTCAAGAAACTTCTCATTTGGGTGACATATGATTATCATGTCATACTCCATAATATATGAGATGGTTTGGGCTAGCTTGATTCACAACGCTAGGGAGTGAGATCTTTGGAGGTCTAGTTCTATCTTGCCACTTGAGGGAAACATCATTGCAAATGGTTCGGGGCTAGATGCTCTTACACTTGTCATAAGTGGGAGAGGAGGACAAATAAGGTATGTTGTCTTGTCTAACATGTTTGGTTATTTAGCCCACCTACTTTGGTGTGAACCAAAGGTGGAGGAAATCTTTCATGAATTTCCATATTGAGGGTGATTCATTTTGTATGGATGATAGCTTAGGGATGGAGAGATTTCTCACATGGAAATGATAGTTCCCAATGTATTCTGTGACTCCATGCCTTGAGAGGACTCCTCTAGATTAAAGACTCTAGTTTCCTCCTTGGAGTATTTCACTCCTTCCATGATGATGGCTATTTGGGATACTCCCAAATACTAGCTTGCATGCTTGGGAGGGGCACTATTTAGATTCATTGTTGAAACAACATCATATTCCTTGAGGATTTCATCATATAAGGATGCTTACATGAGGAAGAAAGGATAATTTTTAGTTTTTTCTTTGTAGATGCTTGGAGGACAAGCAACATTTGGGAGGGGAGGACCGGTAATATTCCAAAAATTAGCATGCAAACTTAATTGGAATATTAATTTTTTTTAATTCACTTAGGAGATGCATAAAATGGGTAAGGAGGCTCCATACATTTAAATAAGAAAAGAAATCCCTCAAGGTGTGAAAAAATGGATCGTAATGCTAGCTGAATTTTACACTCTTATGTGTGAATAGGGACAAATGCATGTGGACAAGGTCAAGTTTGACCAAGTCAACAAGATTGGTATGAGAGGAAGAGATCATCCATAGAGACAACGCAATGCAAGTAGGAGGAATATTCCTCGGGGTGAAGGAAACCCCAATGAGTGGGGCCCAAGGCAAAGAAGGCTCACACATTTTTAAAAGGAGGGGCATAAATGCATAGTGCAAGACAACTTATGATTTGATTATTGATTTTGTCCGCATGACTATTCCTTCTTTCTCCAACTATTTAGTTGAGATTGATGTGTCGATTAGCACAAGGCATTCCCCGTTTATGAATTCCTCCTCCTTTCTTGATAAGCCTCTTGAGGGAGATTGTACTGAAATTCTCCACATCCGAGCTTGAGGCCAAGCATCCTCCTTCAAATTTGCAACGCTATTCTTACACGCATAACGTTGTCTTCTGCGGTGGTGTTGTAGTGGGGGACCACAACACCTCACTTCTAGAGTTTATCTTTCAAAGGAGGAAGCTTTCTCTCCTTTGGAAGGTCGGTAACGAATACTCCGTAGCATATTCATATCTTGGCACTTTCCAAAGTACTCCCATCATCTACAACGTAGTCCCGTGCAACTACATCATTTCTTGCAAACAAGAAAGAGAAATAAGTGGGAGGGTCAAAACCCCAATATTGAGCTACTTTCTTAGGGGAAAAGGCCAACCTTTCTCCCGTAGTGCTCAGAAGAAGGATCCTCCTTCATTTAATGTATTATTCAGCTTGTTTTTGCAGAGCTTCGTAGGACTTCATTATTTCGCATCCAGATCTATAGATCTAGCATTTTGTACTTGCGCTTTCTCTCATGAATCCCTTGTCGTGGGTTATCTTAATAATGTGTAAAAGTGGCTAGATCCCTATTTTTCACCATGATTTGAGTAATAAACTCTAGATCTATTATTTCCATTATATTTTAGTAGAAACCCTCATAAAAATACGTTATGCATGCTTCAAAACTCGTATAGATCAAGTCATGGGATTTGGGCATTTTAAGCCATATTGGGACCGGGAGATCCGTTTAACACATCAAAAGGGGATTTGTTTCATCCCCTTCTAGATGTGAGTCCCATAATACATAAGCAAAGGATCCCCGAGTTGTTTCTCATATTTATGGCGTACTCTTAATATAACGTTTTTATGATCCATATTTATGCATTTCCACTTTGGGATAATCTAATGGGACATATTTTTGCTGCTATAACATAATATTTTGGTTATGAGTTCAACACACATATTACGAGCTAATTTTTTCACTTCTATTTCTAGCTTTGTGTTCATGTATTGTCGCATCCCCATTTTGGGATATTGCTGGTATCGTGAGCATAATCTTGGCTCAAATTTCACGTGAGTTCCAAAACCCATTATGCTATCGAAGAATAAGAAGACAAAGACAAGGAGCAAGATCATAATGATGGAGAGGATTTGCCTTATCTCATCACTTTTCATATCCAGGAAGAACCCTCCAAGGAGGTTAAGCAAATGAAGGAGAAGAGATGCAATGAAACTCCCTAGAGGGTTTCAAGAAGAGGAAGGGCCACGTACTTATTATTCTCAAAAAGGAGAATATAAGAGGCATGGAGGACACTTGGAACTCGAGATCCTAAGAAGGTACATTGTAGAGTACAAATCTCAACCTAGAGCTTTCAAGGAGACTCTAGCTCTTCCTCATTTTATCCAAGCCTGAAGAAGAAAGAGGCCCCACAACAATGGGATGATGAGAGGCACAGATTTCTATTGTCCACTTTTGATGGATCACCCACATGTGCAAGAAAGGCCTAGGTGATGAATATTGAGGCATTCTTCCTACTACATCCAGCTGGTAGAGAGAGAGGTCAGTAGAAATTGCGCCGCCGCACCTTGAAGGTGAAGCAGCACTTGGTGGTTCAGCCATATGAGTCATGCAAGCGTATCTACTTTTGGGTGCATTTCTCACTCAAAGGGTGATAAAGAGATTTGATGAAGATAAATCGTAGAGAAGGATGAGCCTCACCACCACTTGAAGAGGCATGTAACAACGCTTATCATAACCATGGAAGAGCAGCCTTCATCTTCGCAGTTGGGAAGCTAACACATGGGAGGAAGGAACTCTTGCGCCCATGCAAGATACTTCCAAATATCACAAAGGTATGCCTAAGTTTCCATCTCTTAACATTTTCCAGCCAGGATCTTATGGAGGGATATGCACCATTGCATACCGCTAATCTAGAGCAACAAAATTGCACCGCATTGTGCAACCTTGAGTTATTCAAGGAAGGGATGAACCATCATCCTCATGTGCCTTTATTGAGTTGCATACCACACTCGGAGGTTGGGGTGAACTTTGGAGGATGAAATGAACCATGTCCAAAACACCTCCTATGCAAAACCATATGTTCATCTTTGAGCGGGAGTATGAGGCTGCACGATCATTGGGGGGATTAACAGCCAAGCTTATCAATCAATAGCAAGTGGAGGGAGGTTTGCCTCTTATCACACTTGGATCCTTACGTATCTGCTAGTTATTAGTGAGAGATCTTTCTCTAGGAGATTCTGAAGGAAAGTTGCATTTAAAGATCCCATGAAATGCAAGAAGAAAAAACTGATAGGGGAAGATGGTAGCCTTCATTGGAGGAGTACCAAGATAGAGAATGGTAGAAGACATCCACAACGTGGATGAGTAGATGTGGAGGGAGAGCAAGAGGTTGGTGAGCCACTTGCATATTTATGACATAGGGAAGCAAGAGGCAAAGTTACGTTGGATACTCGATAGATTTTGGCCATCATGAGACATATATCCTCTTTCTAAGGGTATGTGGGTGGAGGAAGTTTCATAGATACTTACATCATAGGGCGTAAGGAGTATGGATGCATTGTGTTGATATGACATTCTTCATATCAATCATTATTTCTTCACCACATGATTTCTATGATGGGGCTATGAGGAGGCAAAGAAAAATTTGTTGCTTTGGTTGTTCCTTGGGAGAGTTGTAAGGCATTTTCCTCTCACTCGCATGATGTTGCAGAGTAGGAGATGGCACTATCATGGTGAAAAAGGGGCTACTCCCTTAGCTTTAGATAATCGGGAGGTGCTTCCACCTGGAAGGAATTTCCTATATGTAGCATTATGGGAGATGTCTTTGAAAATAAGCATGTCAAAGAATGGAGCTATGTGTTGATAAGAGCCTATGTGCATAGGCCAACAACGTTGTCATTTCGAGCTAGGATTTATTGATGGAGTGTTCCTGGTGATCACTTCACATTTGGTGCACTAGGTGGACAAATAAGAGGTTAGGAGTGATGGAATAGTGGATGGAAACATCTATTAATGATATATTCTTCTTGACTTGGATTTCCAAGCATAAGAAGGAGGATCCCCATGCAACATATGATTCATTGCTCTTCATGAGAGTATATCATACCACTATGGAGCTTGTTCATGGATCCTATCATCACCTTTTACTTTCGCACATGGTAAGAATCTTGCTTTTTCATTTATCGATTGTCTAATACAAATATTTGTATACTCTTACCATTTTTATTCAAGCAGTATTGCTCCACAACATGGCAAGCTTTTATTTGAGCTCCATGGTCAAATTTGGGCCAAATTATATGATGGATAACAACCATATTTTGTGTGGCCTCGGGCAAGTGTTATATTATTTCATGTATGCCTGATGTACCAAGACATTTACTATTCACTAATAGATGTGAGAATTAACTAGTAATCATTAAGAAACAACTTGCCATATTATTTTTTGAAAAGCAGCCTGAAAATTGAGCTATGACCACTTGGGAGACCTGTTATTACTTTCCAAAGACCATATGAAACCTTCAGCAACTTCTCATTTAAGTGACATATGATGATCATGTCCTATTCATCATATATGAGATGGTTTGGGCCAGCTTGACCCACAACGTTGGCGAGAGATATTTGAGGTCTGGTCTTCATCTTGCCACTTGAGGGCAACATCATTGCAGCCCAAGATCAGCAAATTTCCTCTACACTTGTCATAAGTGGAGAGGAGGATAGTTTTGGGTAGGTTATCTGTCTACCATGTTCGCTTATTTAGCCCACCTACTTTGGTGTGAACCAAAGGTGGAGGAAACCTTTCATGAATTTCCATATTGAGGGTGATTCATTTTGTATGGATGATAGCTTCAGGATGGAGATTTCACATGGGAATGATAGTTCTGGCAGCATTTCGTGACCTATGCCTTGAGAGTACCTCTAGACATCACCTAGTTGCCTCTCTTTGAGTATTTCACCTTTCCATGATGATGGCTATTTCCGGGGATACTCCCCAAAATGCTAGCCCGCATGCTTGGGAGGGGCACTAGAGATTCATTGTTGAAACAACATCATATACCTTGGAGGATTTCATCATATAAGGATGCTACATGAGGAGGAAAGGAGACTTTTCATTTCTATCTCTGCGCTTGCTTGAGGACAAGCAACATTTGGAGTGGGAGGATCGTATATTCCAAAATTAGCATGCGCTTAATCGAATATTAAATTTTGTTGATTTCACTTAGAGATGAATAAAATGGGCAAGGAGGCCCATAAATTTCAGAAATAAGAACAAAATCCCTCTGGTAGTGGAAAAGGGATCATAATGCTAGCTATATTTTACACTCTCATGTGTGAATAGGGACAAATGCATGGACAAGTCAATTTTGACCAAGTCAACAACTTTGGTATTAGAGGAAGAGATCATCCAGAGACAACACAATGCAAGTGGAGGAAGATTCTTGGTGAAGGAAACCCTAATGAGTGGGGCCCAAGGTAAGAAGGTCTACACATTTTTAAAAGGAGGGCAAGCTAGTCATAGAAAGACAACTTTATGATTTGATTATTGGATTTTGGTCCTAATGACTATTCCCGTTTCTCCAACCGTTTAGTTGAGATTGTTGTGCTGATTAGCACAAGGCATTCATGTTTAGGAATTCCTCTCCTTTCTTGAGAAGACTCTCTGAGGGAGCTTGTACTCGAAATTCTCCACATCCAAAGTTTGAGGCCAAGCATCTCCTCTTCGGGCCCACAGCTGCTATTTCTCAAAGAAGATAATTTGTGTTGTAGGATGTTGTAGTGGGGGACAACAACACCACTGAGCTTATCTTTCGTAGGAGGAAGCTTTCTCTCCTTTGGAAGGTCAGTAAGGAAGATTCTAGGAGAAAATTTTCATCTTGGCACTTGGCCAAAGTACTCCCATCATCTACAAAGACAATCCCTGCGTGAACCGTGTGGTCATTTCTTGGCAGCAGTATTAGTGTGAGGGTTAAACCCCTCAATCTTGAGCTACTTTATTAGGAAAAAGGCCAACCTTTCTCCTAGAAAGTTTGTAAGAAGGATCCTCCTAATTTAATGTATTATTCAGCCGCATGTAAGTAGAGCTTCGCAGACTACGTTATTTCATCCGCATCCGTTGCATCTAGAATTTTGTACTTGTGCTTTCATGAATCCCTTGCCGGGTTATTCTCTTCTATAATGTAAAAGGCCATATCCCTATTTTATCCATGCTTTGAGTACTAAAACTCCAGATCTGTTATTTCCATTATATTTTAGTAGAAACCCCTATACAAATACACTATGCATGCTTTAGAAAACTCTCGCATAGATCAAGTCATGGATTTGGGCATTTTAAGCCATATTGGGATCTAGAGATCCTGGCTTAACACACCGTAAAGGGATTTGTTTCTAATCCCATTTTGGATGTGAGTCCCATAATACATAAGCAAATGGATCTTTGAGTTATTTATCACATTTATAGCATAATTTCCTAAAGATAACTTTTTTATGATCCATATTCCCTCGCATTTCCCCCATTTTGGATAATCTAATGGGACATATTTTTGTTTCTATAACATAATATGTTGGCTATGAGTTCAACACACATCTTATGAGCTGATTTTTCACTGCTATTTCCAACTTTGTGTTCATGTATTGTTGGATCCCCATTTTGGGATATTACATCATTTTTAAACTGGGTATCCTCTTTCACCACCTTCCTTGCTTCGTGAAGGGCTTTGTAATGAAGGTATGCAAACCCCCTCCGATGCCACAACTCTCAGCGGAAGATGCCAGACACCACATGACATAGACCCCAATGGACTTCCTCCCAACCTGGTAGAGTATCAACCTTAAACCAATAGTAAGAGCTTCTTTGAAGTTCTTCTTCCAAATTTGTACCTTTCCATCAAAGAATGCCACCTCGAATCCTTTGTCTTCCATTTCCGAAATAGACACAAGGTTCTTCTTCAAATCAAGTACGTACAACACATCTTGTGAACGGAGGACTTGACCTTTGAGAAAGATGGGAGGGTCATAGTCCATGTTCCTTTCACGGATAGGCTGCATTATCCCAAGGATAATTTCTAGATTTTTTATCATTCTCAATCAAATCGTAGAGGGCTTCTTTATAATCCGTGAGGTGCCTTGAAGCACCACTATCAATCAACCAGACATCTAGATTTCGGAGGAGATGTAGTCAGAGGTGACACAAGAATAAATTCATTTTTCTTATTATCAACAAAATTAGACTCATTGTACTTGGAATTTCTTAACCTCTGAAAGGTTTCCATTTCCACTATGAATGTAGGGAGCCTTCCTTTTTCCTTTGAGCTTATTGTTCCTTTGATTGTTCTCCTTGGGGCTGTTGTTTCATCATCCCTAGGAGAGTCACTTCTATTAGGGGCACTCTCTTGCATAGTGACCAAACTTGTTACAAGTGTAACATCTTCCCTTCCCCTTCCCTTTGGGCCCCGCTCCATGTTTTTTATTTCACCTCACCATTGTTCCCTTTCTTTGCATGAGCGTGTGGTTGCAATAGGGTCACTCTCCATTTACTTGAGGGGTGATTCTCTCCATCATCCTTGTCTCCTCTGAGTGCATCTCATCAATATTTCATCAAAATCAAGAATCACATTATTAAGAATAGTGGTATTTAATACATACCAATCACAAGGGAGACCTCCAAGCGCAATGAGAACTATCTCGATCGCCTATTTATTCTCCAATAGATAGAAAATTGTTCCCGATCAGTGAGCCTCATAAAATAGGATTGAATGGATTCATCCTTTCCTTCTTGATATTCTTCAATTGATTCTTGAAGAAAATAACTTGATTAGCATTGCTAGCCCCGGACATGCGTACCACCATCATACATCTCTTAGATGTGCTCAACTCGTAAATGTAAGTAACCAAGTGCTTATGAATATAATCTCGGATAATCATCTTTGATTTGATTTCCCTTTTATATACTTCATCTTTTTGTGGTAGCACGTGTATTTGATGGAGGCTCATGAATCTTCCCTCCACGTATTCCATGATATCTTAATCTTCTAAAGCTAAATCCAAGGACATCTTCCATGCATGATAATCATATTTTATCGGGCCAATTTATCATCAAACTTGAAACCCTTATAGGTTGAGGAGGACATTGGTCCTTGATAGGATTTCTTCTTCGATGATTGCTTTTCACACTAGTTTGGGATTTTCTCTTCACTCCCTACTCTCCGATTCCATGTTAAATTTATATAACCATGGTATGTTCTATGCTTAATGCAATTTTTACTTCAATCTTTCTTAGGCCCATACATGAAAGTAAAAATGTCGATAGAACATAATAATGATCAACAAAAATAATCCAATCCAAAGCATTATAGATCCGTTTTACAATTCTTCTGAACCGGCAAGGATATAGGATAGTTTGTCATGTTAGCCGCATCGATGCACCAACAAGAAAGTATTTCTCAACATTGATCATCCAACCCTCCAAATGTCACACACAGCTCCCCCAAAGAAGGCTCATCAAAAGTCAACTTTGGTCAACATAAATTCAACGCGTAAATCCAACACTACATATTTATGGCTTTAGTCAAAGTCAACGTTCTCACTTCGATTTTTGTGCCCAACAATACGACCTTCAAAAATTTGATTTCGCAAAGTTTGAAGGTACCTCAAGCAAGCTAATAAAGATAATAAATTGTCGCCAAAGTACTATGGTCCTGGCAAAGTGTTGCAAAATATTGGTACTATGGCATACAAATTGAGCTTCCTCCTTCTGAGTGCATCTAGTTTTCTCCATATTTCATGCTTAAAGAAGGTTACAGGTGAAAACTTCCAGTTCAAACAATATTTCCAGATTTTGATGAGGAAGGAAAAATCATATTGGAACTCGAAGTTGACTAAAACAAGAACTCTACAACTACGAAATCAATCAATTTTAGAGTATCTCATCAAGTGGAAGAACTTACCCACTCAAGATTCTAAATGGGAGGATGAGAATTTTATATAAAAGCATCCGTAGCTACTCTCAAGCGTTGAGGACAACACTTTTAAAGGAGAGGTATGTTAGGTCCCTACATTACTAGTGTGTAGTCCCTTATTGCTGTTAGTGTAGCCCCTTATTGTTATTGTTGTACCCCTATAACCCCCATATTGTTATTATTGTGCCCTTACATTATTATTGTTAAATTGACTAGGATTATATTGTGACACCATGGACTCTTATATATAGAAAGGAGGTTTTGTCATTTGTATCATCCAAGGATTTTTCATTTATGTAATGTAAAAGAGGTTTCTCAAAGTGGCTTATTTCTAAGACATTGATCTCTCTTTTCTTCTATTTTTGAGTCGGTTTCATAACAATTTTTCATATTCCAGCCTAGTGTCAATATGTTAGTGATCAAACATACTTCTTTCAAGCACTTGCTAGTAGTCATAGGTCAAAAATTTTGGTCTTTTCAAATAAGTTTCCAAAATAAAGTTTGGTCATCGAAGGAGTCTAGGTCAGAAATGTTGCTCCCCTTCATCCCACCCATGGGTATTATCACCTCAAAGTTCATCCCATTCATTATTTAGAAGTCTTAGGTCATTCACTCCATCTCATCTAGGTCTCTGTCTAGGGTGTCATTGGTTTTCCTTTTGAAAAGTCCAATTTGTCCTCAAAAAAGGTAAACAATCCTTCATTTTCACCAAATAAGTCTTCTAAAGGGAGAAAACATACTTTCAAGAATAAAGTAAGGCAAGTTGCTCCTATTTCAAAAATTTGCTTCAATGTGTCAAAATATTTCAAAAAGGAAAATTGTCTTAATCGTTTTCACTACAGGAAAAAGTAATTTCAAAAGCTTATAAAGGCCAAAAGAGCTCATCCAAACTCTCATTCTTATCTTTTCATGTGTGGTAGAGCTCCTCTCCTAACTCCATTGGACTTCCATAGTGGTCAAGGGTTCAAACAAAGGCAAGAAACTACTCCAAAACATAATTGTTATGCTTATGTTGGCCTTTGTTATGCATCCAAAGAATTTTGTTATGCTTTTTGTAGCATGAGTTACGCTCTCGAACACAATTTTTATGTTTCTATAGTAGTTGTTACACCCCTCTGGAACACAAACTTGTTACGCTTATGCGCAGCTATTACGCTTCTCGGAATACATTCTTACGCTTTAAGGCCGGGTGTGTGTTACGTGATCTAGAAGTGTTTATTTTAGGTTATTTTGGCTCCCCAAACCACTCAAACAAGTTCAAGGCTCATTGCCATCAGTTTTTTAAGCTCTTACAAATGCTAGGCAAGCTTCTCATACTCCTCATGTGGTCAATTTATCACCGCATATTGTTGATTTTCATGATCACCTACTTCTCCATTATATTTTCACTTCTTTCTCATTTTTGAAAGTTTTCATTGAACCAAAACCCAACCATTTCATCTAAAACTATCCTACACCTCCCACATACATCATATTATCATTCCCCGCTCATTCATACCCTTCCTAAGAACCATTTTCATCAAAACCCTAATTTCTAGCTAGTTTTCAAGTATTAACCGGGAAATTCTTGTATTTCCCTCATTTGACCACCTTCATCACATCCACTTCACTCCACTTCACCTGTTGGATCATGAGCCAACATACAAGCCTATCTCCTAAAAAAAAAAATTTATAATTTCTCCTTGACTTCAAAACACTTCATCTCACCCTCTAAGTCTACCCCATCCCCCTATACTCTCTTTTCCAAATTACACTACACATACCCATTCCATCTACACACTAGGGTTTCATCCTTTCACGAATAGAAAATATGGAGAGTGAGAAAAAAAACCTCAAGGACGGTGCCACATCGTATTAGAACCTTGCACCATGCAAGAAATAAATGCTTCACCCTTGGCCAAAAGATGTTTCTGAGAGGACTAGAAGTTTGAGGTTCCGTGAGAAGATTATGGAGGGAGGATATCATCTTCAAATTACAAGCTTATTTTCCTCTAATCTCAACATGGGGGAAAGGTCACTGTTGCAAGTGTGGAGTTTAACCTATCAAATGCATGTGATTTCTTCAGCAATAAGTATTCCTAGTCATGGAGAAAGTGGTTCAAGGGCATGGATTTAGACCTTTGAAAATTACAAACTATTTCTCAAACCTCATGCTAGAGAGAAACCAAAGTACCTCTTCCTTCGTGCACCTCCCTCCTTAAATATGATCCTTTTTTAATGAGGTTAATAATGAATTATTTCACAAGTGAAGGGATATTTCCAAGTTTTATAGGTACCATATCAGGTTGTTGATGCATTTCACCTCTACCAACCACACTTTACTTGCCACATTACTTGTACAAACTAAGTTTTATTAAAATGAATGAGAATGTTCAGAAAGTATAAACCAAGATCATTACCCGAGAGCTTTTTCATCATGTTCTCGTCAAACGCATTGTGTTGCATCACCTTCATCCATCAACATGACTTGGGAAACCTTCATGGAGAGAGTAGCAAAGATGACTCCACCACTAGCCCTCCTTTTCATGCATATCACACTATCAATAACAAGCCACTAGTTTTCAAGATGTACCAATGGAGGTTGGATTCTCCAAAGATGAAAAACTAAAATTCCAAAGGCTCCTAGGGTTGTCGAGTTCACTCTGCTACATATGGAGAAGGGAAAGAGACAGTATTTGCACCTAAATATATCAAAAGTGTAATTAACTTGACATTATTGTTGAACAAAGTGGAAATAGAGTGGAGCGTACCTCTCATGCATCAAGATGAAACACCTTTTGCACCAACATAGTGAGCCGCTAAGCATTGGAGGTTGAGGTAGAAGATTAGGTTGAGATAAAATCACTTTATAGATCATTAGGAGAAATATGAGGAAGTAGCAGAGTTAAGGGAGATCTTTCCATTGCTAATTCTCAAATCACTTTCCTACAACAAGAGAATTTGTAACAGCTACACCCGATACAAAGCAAACCTAAGCCAAACTTAGAGTGAGCAAAGGTGTAAAGGTAACTGATCATAGATATTGATAAAAATTCGGACATGGAGACTCGAAACAGCCGCAAAGAAGGTCAAAGACAAGAGGCCTCAAAAGGCACTGAGCTAGAAAGACAATCAAATTTCATGCACCGAAGAGTTGACCTTTGATGAGCTAATATCCATGGAGATAAAATCAAGATAGAAAACCGTGGGTTTAAGGTTTAATGAACATTTGGAGAAGCTCTTGAAGAGATCTAAGAGAGACAAAACCTCCAAAGACACATGGAAAATCACTATCGCACTGTGGGACAAAAATTACAAATAAGGCTAAAACATTTGAAGAAAAGGCTAAAAGAAACTCAAATGAAGCTTAAAGAGGAGGATAGCTTAGATTTGTTGGTTGAAGCTTCCTTATTTGTTTAGCCAATCACTCATACATGTGCTATAAACCATTTGATAGGTTTTGCATAATTTTGGTATTTTTTATTATTTTCGCACAAATCCGAAATTCCTCTCATAGAAGCGTAACCAGATTTTGTTACGCTTGTTTTAAGGGCATCCAAATGATGATTTTCTTATATGTAAGGATGAATTTTGATGATTACATCACATATCGTGAACCCTTTTTGCATGACAAGCTTTAATTTTGTAGAAAATGCCAAAAACACTCATTTTCTATGCTTCCTCGCTTACTTTTTTTTGGAGGTATTGTTACGCTCTCGAGTAACCTTGGGAGAATGAACTTTTGGAGGCCTTCCCATGGGTCATTTTGAAAAATTCAAGATATTTTATAAACTAGACACACAGTGGATAGTTGACTTATCTTTCAAAATTGATTTGGACTCCTAAACATGCCTCAAAAGTGGCTGCAAAATTTTGTTACGTTGTTGTAAAATTGTGTTATGCATCTGTCAGAAAGTGTTACACATCTGCATAGGATTCCTCAGGACACTTGTCAAGCTCAGAAAATGTCAAAATTTCGAGGTTTTGTTGTCCTATGAGTTGGAATTTGACGCAGGAGCATCTAAACCCTCCTAAATCAAAGAAGAATTCAAAGCAGAGCAAAGAGTACGTGGATCAGAGGCGCTGAATCGAAGGAGAAAATAGGGGAAATATGTTCTAAAACAGATTTAAAATAGATTTAAAGCGGATATGCCTCGAGATGACTTACCATTGTTATCTGCGTGCATGTATTTTGGAGAGTTTTCGTTGGAGAAAAATAAGGATCGGATCGGATCGATCCTTCCTATCTAATGCTTCTTATATAAATGTAATGTGATAGGGGTGTGATAATATATCTGTTTTGTGAGAAAATTGTGAGTGAGTAAAATGTAATCGAGCGTGAGCTCATTTCTAAGGCTGAAAGGCCTTAATATGTAACTATACTGTATAATATATAGAAGCCTGTTCTAGTGTATGTCGTGTACATTTATGTGTGTTTTACAATTGAGTTAATTTCATGTCGTGAGCTTGTCGATCGACATCGATCACTTCAGGATCGATGGCGATCTATATATTGTTTAACTGTTATTGTTCAGTGAAGGCGAAGTTTATATGAACAGCCTAGCGAAATTGTAATAGCGTATTGTATAGAGGGCGACTGTGTATTATGAATATCATCGTATGGAGTGGCAGAGATTTTTGAATAGCGTTGAGTGTCAATGAAGAGGCGATGTGGATATGTGGAGCTGGTAAACGTCTGACGTCAATGAAGGGAAGATCGATTGCAGATTGCAGGTGGATAAGGGTTGATGCACAGGATCCGTTGGATCTTTGTGATCAACGGAGCGTGTGAAATCGCGTGTGAATGGAGAAGGCGTTCCATATAACGATGGATCACGGACGAATGTATTAAAATGTGTTTGATGGAGGATCGGAGTATGGGAATTGGCATCGGATCGGAGCAGCAGAGATTGTGAAGAATCGGAGTTGGACGTAGCTGTGGACCGTCGAGGTTTATAGGGGCGGTTGTGTTATTTTTAAACCCATATATTGATGTGTATGGCGCGGGTTTTCAAACCTTAACGCCTATATTAATGATTGCAATGGTGATTTAGAATCCCATTAAGGGGATGGCTGATTTATAAAGATCCACGTTACAAAATGAGAAGTTTAAAACGCTTCCAATTACGCTTAGTGGGCCATAACCCACAGGCCCAGGTTCGAATTTTATACATGCAAGGGGATTTTGGGCTTACCCCAAGATCTCTTTGCGTCAAGTGGTATCAGAGCAGGGAAAGGATTCCTGCGAGAAGAAAGAAGAATGCAAGCAGAAGGGAAAAAAGGTACAGTTGTATTAAAGCTGGAGAGTTTATGGTCTTACCGTCCTGCAGATGGCGGCAGCGAAAGGTGAGAAGATTTGCAGCAACCTAGAGCAAGGTGTGCTCAATTGGTTCCAGAGAAGAGAACCAGAAGGATGCCAAAAGACCGAGTGCGGAGGGCTTGGTGAGGTATCGTGTAACAGAGGAGACTGTTACTGCAGAGGTTGGTTGCAGCTCACAGAAGATCATGAAAGCAGTTCCACTGAAGGAATGCAGTGGGAAGAATTGCTAAGGAGAAGGAGAAGCATATGACCAGGAGGTCATAAAAAATTTTGTACCTCGGGAGTCTGACGCAGGAGCATCTAAACCCTCCTAAATCAAAGAAGAATTCAAAGCAGAGCAAAGAGTACGTGGATCAGAGGAGCTGAATCGAAGGAAAAAATAGGGGAAATCTGTTCTAAAAAGATTTAAAATAGATTTAAAGCGGATATGCCTTGAGATGACTTACCATTGTTATCTGCGTGCATGTATTTTGGAGAGTTTTCGTTGGAGAAAAATAAGGATCGGTTCAGATCGATCCTTCCTATCTAATGCTTCTTATATAAATGTAATGTGATAGGGGTGTGATAATATATCTGTTTTGTGAGGAAATTGTGAGTGAGTAAAATGTAATCGAGCGTGAGCTCATTTCTAAGGCTGAAAGGCCTTAATATGTAACTATACTGTATAATATATAGAAGCCTGTTCTAGTGTATGTCGTGTACGTTTATGTGTGTTTTACAATTGAGTTAATTTCGTGTCGTGAGCTTGTCGATCGACATCGATCACTTCAGGATCGATGGCGATCTATATATTGTTTAACTGTTATTGTTCTGTGAAGGCGAAGTTTATATGAACAGCCTAGCGAAATTGTAATAGCGTATTGTATAGAGGGCGACTGTGTATTATGAATATCATCGTATGGAGTGGCAGAGATTTTTGAATAGCGTTGAGTGTCAATGAAGAGGCGATGTGGATATGTGGAGCTGGTAAGCATCCGACGTCGATGAAGGGAAGATCGATTGCAGATTGCAGGTGGATAAGGGTTGATGCACAGGATCTGTTGGATCTTTGTGATCAACGGAGCGTGTGAAATCGCGTGTGAATGGAGAAGGTGTTCCATATAACGATGGATCACGGACGCGAATGTATTAAAATGTGTTTGATGGAGGATCGGAGTATGGGAATTGGCATCGAATCGGAGCAACGGAGATTGTGAAGAATCGGTTGGACGTAGCTGTGGACCGCCGAGGTTTATAGGGGCGGTTGTATTATTTTTAAACCCATATATTGATGTGTATGGCGCGGGTTTTCAAACCTTAACGCCTATATTAATGATTGCAATGGTGATTTAGAATCCCATTAAGGGGATGGCCGATTTATAAAGATCCACGTTACAAAATGAGAATTTTAAAACGCTTTCGATTACGCTTAGTGGGCCATAACCCACAGGCCCAGGTTCGAATTTTATACATGCAAGGGGATTTTGGGCTTACCCCAAGATCTCTTTGCGTCAGA
>JAXQQM020060202.1:0-44724 GCA_034641835.2 Pinus albicaulis | reverse complement strand
ATCTGCATTCCAAAAAAAATCACGATTAGCACCATGTATACTAGTCAAAAAATCTAAAATAAACATAATAGAATAGTTACTTGTCACTTACCATCAGCCCCCCACACTCGACCAGGCAGAAGCGGCAAGTCCCGATCTCCCCAATAACTCATACCACTATAGGGATAGTCGTCTATGTATAATGGCATTTGATCCCAATGCGCGAAGAACTCTGGTCGGAATACCCGTCTGACTACCCCTCCCCCTCCTCTACACAGTAGTCATCCCCACCGATGCATCCGGGGCTCTCTCGGACCTCCATCAGGCAACTTTACACGAGGTCGTAAGGTCGGGATCTTCTCAAAGAAGAAAGAGCACAACAACGTCCCGTAGGCGCAATCATGATTCACTTGCCACTTGCATAGCAACAACTGTCATTTCACCTATACCAACATCATCTGGGCCCACCCATAGTAGGTCCCAATCAGCACACTCTCCACAATCATCATCTGCCCTCCAGTGATGTGATGAAATGCTTGGCTACCCAAGATCCACAACACTGTTGCGGCCACTGCCCGGGTCTCCAACCTCTCTAGATCACCAATGGATATCTGAGTCCCTTTGACTCGAACACCTGGTCGATAATGTCACTCAACAAACTCCATAATGTTACGCCCCCGTGGTAACACTGGCTGCGTATTTCCCACCATCCCTAATGGTGGGAGACTAGTCAACAAATACAAATCCTAGATCGTCAGCTTGATCTTGTGCCCTTGCACTATAAACGCCTCATGATCTGGATCCCAATAACTAATAATTCAGGCCAACAAGGGCTCTCCAGCCCTCATCAAAGGGTTCTCCAAAAATTTCAAAAACCCATGCATAGCTAGTGCACGACGAACACCCTGATCCACCTGGATTTTCGTCTGTAATGTCCCTAAGTCTCTCTCTCTCCACTTGATCCGTATATCTGCCATATCTGCACAAAAACATCATTTATGTTAGCCTCCAGATCAAAAAAACTGCATTAACATACACCAAAACAGAATCTCAACCCATAACTGCACTGAAACCCCCCACATCTAACAGGTCGCACTTTTTGGGCAAAACCTGGGCCAGGTCGCACTTTTCAGGCCAAAACCTGCATCCCAGGTCGCAGATTTTGCCCCAAAAATTGCGACCTGACCATAATGATGAAGTAAGGGCAGTTACTGAGATTTAAAGCCCTAATCTGCAATTTGAATCCATCAAAAACAAAGCTTACGATTAGGCCTCTTACCTGCAACTGACGGATCACAATTCCAACGGTCGGTTTGTCCACTATGATCGCCGCAAGATTTAGGGCCTTATCTCCTCTCCACATTCACCACAGCTACACAAGCAAATGAATGATTTTGGAGGGAAAATGCCTTATTAGAAGAAAACCCCTGTTTTTTCTTTCACCTGCTGTGACCAAACCGTAGCCCCGTTTGACATCCCATCTGCACCGTTGGAAAGCTCTCACCAAAAACTCAAATGGGTATATGTCATTTTTTCATGTTTTGATACTTCACCAGGACACATTTTGTCCATGAAGGGTCTATTCACCTCTTCTTAAAATTGAATTTCTTCACTTACGACACTTGTACTTGGGGCGCCACTTTTCCTCCTTACTCGTCTTCGTTCGTGTTGATTTTCGTCATGAGCTACCCTATTGTACTCATGCTTTTCTGATCCCCCATTGGACCCGTACTATGAGGTAGCACCATTGATTCGCCCTTGTTTAGAGCATCCGAGTCGAGTCATCATCACATCCATGGAGTCTATCCTGAGTCCCTTCATACCTAACTATAATCCTCTATCCTTTCTTTCCTGATCCCTCTCTCATGTCACACATTATGGCCTTCAGTACCCTTGTCCCCTACCCCTCATGATATTGTGTCAGTCGTTGCCAAGCCATTCATGCCCTTTATTCTCTAACAAGGGAAGTCGTCCAACCACTCCTTTGTATCCCTCATTCCATCATCATTATCAGTATCTACTTGTTCTTCGCTCTAATATTTTCCCTCGTGCCTTATTTTGGGTTCCCTTATTGCCTCACCTATGGCGGACCGAATTCTGTCGACCTCAACTTCCTTACTCCAGATGTCGGGTCTAGGGGGTAGTGTACCTTGGTTCCAGTTCTTCTCAGCATGATGGTGATCTATACACTTGATGGTCCAGTGATGCAGTAGCAGCTATTGGTGATTCCCAGGCATGTGTGAGATGTCTCAACCCTCATGAGGGGGTGGCCCTGCAGGTAGCCCCCCACATGCCCGGATGACTTCTTCATTCCCGCCCTTGATGCAACTCCTCTCATTTGATGATATCGGCCCCAACCACTTGCAGCGCCTCTTCGATTTGCATGTACCAGTCCAACGTTGTGAGCCCTTCCCCGTGTGTAGGGGGCATTTGGGTGTATTTGTATCTCATGTAATAAACTCTCCTTGTATAAGTCCTGAAGATTATTCCAGGCATCGCATGTATGCGAGATTCATCATTTTGTTTATCTGTCTCATGTTTAGGCCAGCATATGATTCACTATTGCGTTCCGTGGTTTTCCGAGCGCCTTATTCTTTGTACTATTGTCTCGGCGGGCATAGTTATGCCTCCCCCGCCACCTTTAACACTAGTACCACTTCATCACCTAGAGACTTGTTGCACCTGTAAGTCTCGTCTCCTCTGGGCCTAGTCCTCTAACACATTATACTACCTTACATTCCTCTCTCTCACTTCCCTTTCTATACCTAGTGATTGAGTTCTTACAACGTACTTCGGTCATACGATTTGCTCCTAACACTCGTACATTGGGGGGCAATCTATTACACCATTTTTTTGGTCATCTAACTCATTATCATTAGATGAACCCAAGTGTTGAGCCCCAAGATTGTTATTTATTTTATCTTACTTCACTCTATTTTCCTTTTTCCATTGTTATCCCAGGCCCAAATGATCAATGAAATTAGTTAAAATTACTTTTAGAATGAAATTCATGGCTAACTTGCTAAGTTTTGTGATTTTGTCATTGTAATGCATTTTTAACTAAAACTAGCTACAGAATGCAGACATTCCATAGCTAACCACCAATTCTACAGCTGTCTTCACGTTCAATCATGTTCCAGGTGTCCTCTCAGGAAAAGCCACACATGGGTATATTCCACATCATGTCCTCAACGTTTGTTGCTCACCATGAAGAATGAATCGAATTCTGGACGTGGTTTTGTACGTCGGAACTCATTCAAGGAGGAAGACTTCTAGTAGGACAAGGACAGTCCAGATGTCCTTTTCCCCTTTACGCTGCCATATTTAGAGTCCTAGTACGATTTTGATATGAAAAGACAATGATCCCCGTATTGTTGCAAGTTTTGTTATGAAGATTTATTATAAATGTACTCGGGAAATCGAGAGACAAGCTCTAGATTTTGATTAGATTTCATGGATTGATTGCTATATTTCTGAAGACCGAGAATACTCTGTTTTAAGTTATTTTCCTTTAATGAAGAAGATAACATTGCTTTGAACGTGTTGAGTTGATTTTGAGTTAGATTCCGTCTGGTGGTAGAAGGCCCCTGCCTCCTGAACGGCTTTACTTTCGTAACTTAGATAAGTATCTTAGTTCGTTTTCATGTTTTTGAAGTTTGAGTTCATAGTTAATTTCATTAGTCACTATAGCTATACTTGTTCTAAGAAACTCTTCCAAAAGATCATTATAATGAATGAGAAATGGTTGTAGTGTTATAGATTTTAATTGCAATTTCTTTTGTTTATTATCACAGTTGAACTTATTCTAGTAAACTCTTCCAAAAAATCATTATGATGAATAAGGCATGACTATGATACTGAAGGTTTCAGTTGCTTGTTTACACTAAGTAGCATAGCTGATCTTACTCTTAAAATGCTCTTCCAAAATATCATAACAATGGGTAGGAAATAGCCGTGATGTCTTAGTTTTTAATTGTAATTTCTTTCAGTCTTTATGTTTGCATTTGCATTGAATTGTACAGCCAGGATTGTTCTAACAAGCTCTTCCAAAATACCAATCATGATGGACAAGATAGGCTGTAGAATTCTATAGATTAATTGCATGATAACTTAGTTAGGGCACTCCGGAGTCAAATTGCATTCAATTCATGCTCTGTTATTTCGTTTTAAGTTTGATAATGGCTTGTTAGTTTAGCACTATTTATTGTAGACTGGTAGCACTCTAGTTCAGTTCTAGCTTAGCCCACTGTATTTACATTCCACATTTATTTGTCATCCATTGCATATTAATTTACATTAGTTGTTAAACTTAAACACCACGGCCTTCATTATTTACAAAACTTCTTTTGTTCCAAACCTATATTAACTCATAATCATCCGGACATAAGATAGTATCAGCCCAAGGCCTGGAGTACTTTTGCAACCTCTTTACCATTTCACAAACAAGCCTTTCCTCAAGACTATTCTAAAAGGAAATCTCTAACTTTTGAGTAAGGTTTAGTGATGTTAAACTAAGTTGCATAATAGAATTAGGAGCTAGTTTTAGAGTAGAGATCTTATGATGTTACCAATGTTCTCTTCCAAATATGCTTCAACAAACCTTTAATCATGGATAAGATGTTGTATCATTATAAGCTGATTGTTTAATTGTTTAGTTAGGAGAATTTTTATACTTAGCTGCCCATTTCTCAAGCTCTTCCAAAATACCTTTAATGAAATAATTGGACAAGTTAAGTTCATGTTGTGATTCATTTTCTTGAAGTCATTATCAAGCTTTGTATTCTGCTTAGTCATAGTTTAGGTTTGGTTCTGTTTCAATATTTGCATTTTTAATTTGTCATCAACAATTTAGGCTTCACTCTGTTTTTAACCAATAGCTTCTTTCCACCAGCATTTAGTTCTTTCCCTTATGAACATAAAACCATAAAAAGACCAAAAACATGATAAAACACTAGACACAATGCAGTAAGAAAAAAACACCTAGGCACATACAGTGCACTTCACTTCAGCAGTTTACCAACCCTGGTTGACAGTTAAATGAACTCAATTTAGGAGACTAGGTTGAGCACAAACATTTTGGTGTCGTTGCCAGGGAAGTGAAAACTAGGTAACCTTTGTTTCTTAACTCCCAAAAACAATTATATGCATAGAGAGAGAGACTCAAGGGGTAGATTCATAAGGAGCAGAAGCAGAAGTTTGATTCCTAGAACAACACTTGTTTCACCTAGACCAAGAGCTAGTACACCTTCAACTCAGGCCCACATTCCATCCTTTACTGATCCTAGACTTCTAGAAGACCTAAGATCATATATTCCATTAGAGAAACCTTCCACTTCATCAACTGGACCTGCCTTAGAAGAAGATCCAAAGACTCCTGTTGGGGACACAAACTTTTCCACTTCCACAGGAGAATCAACCATGGCAGAAGAAGGGGGAGGAGGAGTCTTTAATGGAGAACACACATTATTTGGAGGTAGAGGTAGAGGTAGAGGAGAAGGAGGTAGAGGTGTAGAAGGAGGAAGAGGTAGAAGAGAAATAGGAAGCTCTTTTGGGTTCCCTATAATAGATGAAGAAAATAATACATCCATGAAAAACATTTCACCCTCTGTCCTTCCAAACTTCTATGGACTTAAAACTGAAGATCCTGAAACTTTCCTATTTGAATTTGAATTCCTGTGTAGAACTTATGACTACTTACAAGATGCTCAAAAACTTAAACTATTTCCTTCAACATTGAAAGGAGCAGCATTGAAGTGGTTTATGAGTTTGATCAACAGTTCTATTAGGACATGGGAAGACATGAAACAAGCATTTCTAGAGAGGTATTTGGATTATTGTATGCTGGTCAATCATAAGGAAGAAGTGTTTAAGATGTTACAAAAAGAAGATGAAAACTTGGAAGATTTGTTGGAGAGATTTCATTACAACATCAAAAGAGCAAAAATGGAAAACCTAGATCAAGACACCTTAAAAGCTCTTTTGTTGAAAACAATTAGGGATGAATGGCTGGATATCCTTAACATGATGGGAAAAGGGGATATATCACAACTTACATTACCTGAAATATCTGAGTTATGTATCAACCTTTCAAGAGGGAAATCTAAAACTGTCAAAGGTCCAAGAGATCCCGCTCTTGCAAGAGCAAGTAAATCTGCTTCTGGGACAGTAAGTAGATCAGAAATAGGACACATGCTTGATGATTTTAAATCTGACATCTTAGGGAGTCTTAGTGAACAAATAGACACCCTTAAGATACAAAACAAGCAAAAAGTTGAATCTGATGCCTTGGCAATCTTTTGTCCCAAATGTAGAAAGAAACATGCCTTGAGAGAGTGTCCTTTGGATGTAAAAGTTGTAGAGACCTGTGTCATTTGTTCTGAAAAACATGTGACCAAGAATTGGTCTTCCCTTCCTGGTCTCAAAGCTTTCTTTCAGGAGGAAACTCCTACAAATTCCACAGAATCTCTCAATTTTGTCTCTAGAAGGCCTTGGAAAGGACCTCAAACACAAGGATTCCATGATCAAATGTATAACCAACCTCCACCTTGGAATTCTTGGCAGCAACCTTGGCCTCAATTTCAAAATCAATCTCAAGCTTGGGCACAAGGGGCACAAAATCCCTATGAAAGATACTCTCAGTACTATCAGTATCCACCATCCTATCCACCATACCCACATTTTTATCCTCAAAATCCTCAACAAAATTTTCAACAAAATCCTCAACAAAATTTTCAACAAAATCCTCAACAACATCATCAGAACCTACCACATCAAAATCAACCACTTCCATTACCATTCCCTCAAAAATCAAATCAATTGCCTGCTCAACCCATACCAAACCCCAATAATAAAATCCTCAGAACACATACATGATAGAAGGCCAACAGTTTCCAACTTATTTAATTACTCCTTTAGACCTTAGTGATGTTCAACTTAGGTCTGGAAGAATACTTGAAAAGAGGAAACCTTCTGTGACCATACAAGAACAAGATAACTCTGAGGAAGACTCTCTACGGGTGAATAAAAGTCTTGAAGAAGATACATCTTTTCAAGACCCAAACACTGAAAAATTAAAGCAAAAAGATCCAATAATTTCAACTCCTGTATTAGAGCAACCATCCACATCTACTTCTATACCTCCCTTTCCAGAAAGATTACAAATTGATAGAGGGGTAGAAAAACAAATTATGGTGCCTAATTATGATTTCCTAGATGAGCTGAGAAATGTTTGCATTAAAATTCCATTATTACAAGCCATCAAGGAAATTCCAATTTTAGCCAAAACAATAAAGGAGTTGAGCATGAAGAAAAAAAGAAAAAGAATAAGAGAAACAAAGAAAATTCAACTGGCAGGAAAAATAGCAGACATTATGATGGGCAAGATTGCTATTCCAAATTATCTTGACCTAGGAAATCCAGTTGTTAAAATTCACATCAATGGAATTGAAATCCAAAACACACTCATTGATTTAGGAGCAACAATCAATATCATGAGTAGACAAATCATGGATAAACTGAAACTTCCTAATCTTCTCTTTACACCCACACTATTACAATTAGCAGATAGATCTGTGATCAAACCCGATGGGGTAATAGAAGACATTCCAGTGTCCCTAGATTCTTGGGAGTACCCTGTGGATTTCATGATCCTAACTCCTAAGAATAATCTAGGAGGCCATCCTGTTATATTAGGAAGACCTTGGTTGGCTACAGATGATGCTTTTATTAGTTGTAGATCCAGTGATATGTACATCTCTGATGGTAGTTCAACTAAGAAATTCACTTTGTATCCTCTAGCTAGGACAATTACAGATTTAGATGATACTCAATGGATAGAGGATGAAGAAGATTTACAACCTCTCTTCACAATTTCAGAAATTAGTGAAGATAATCAAATTCTGAATACTCTAGAAAACTTTGAATCCTCTTTAGAATACAAACATGAACCATTTCAAGAGGGATCCAACATTGAGTTTTTGTCAACAAGGCAGATGTCTCTTCATTCTATGGATAAATTTGGCAGCTCTACAAGTGAGATATTTCCAGGCAAAACTTTGAACATAAACAAGAACCTAGAAAAATCTCAACAAGAAGAGTTAGTCAAGATATTACAGAGACATTCTTCTGCATATGCATGGGAGTACACTGACATGAAAGGGATAAGCCCCAAGACTTTCACTCATCACATCTATATAGAGGAAAATTGTAAACCAATCAGAAAACCTCAAAGATGGATGAATCCAAATCTTAGGGAGATTGTTAAAGAAGAATTGCAAAAATTGTTAAATGTCAACTTCATCTATTCCATTTCAGATAGTCAGTGGGTTTCTCCTTTGCTAATTGTGCCAAAGAAAAATGGTAAATGGAGGGTATGTGTTGACTACCGAGAATTACACAAAGCTACTCTTAAAGACCATTTTCCCTTACCTTTCATAGATAAAGTGTTAGATACATTAGCTGGCAAAAAGTACTCCTCATTCCTGGATGGCTTTAGTGGTTACAACCAAATCCAAGTAGCACTTGAAGATCAAGACAAAACCACATTTACCTGTCCTTGGGGTACCTATGCTTACTGAGTATTTCCATTTGGAATATGCAATGCACCTGCAACATTCCAAAGGGAAGTATTAGGAATTTTTTCAAATCTAATACATGATTGTGTAGAGGTATACATGGATGATTTCATAGTTTATGGAAACACATTTGAAGAAGCCTTAGAAAACTTGGAAAAAGTTTTAAAGAGATGTCAGGAAGCAAATCTTTCACTTAGTCATGAGAAATGTTTCATGATGTTTACTGAAGGTATTGTTTTGGTGCATCACATTTCAGGGGATGGGATTAGAGTTGATGAGTCAAAAGTTGAAGTCATCTCTAACCTATCTATTCCAAGTTGTCAAAAAGATGTTAGGAGATTTCTAGGATTTACAGGATATTATCGGAGGTTTATAGAAAAATTCACCAAGATAGCATCTCCACTCTTCAAATTACTTACCAAAGATTGTGAATTCAAATGGAATTATGATTGCCAGTTAGCCTTTGAAACCCTGAAAACAAAAATTTCTGAAGCACCTATTTTAAGGGGACCTAACTGGAAGTTACCTTTTCATATCTCAACAGATGCCTCTGATATAGCTCTAGGAGCAGTATTGGGACAAAAAGACTCGATTCCTTATGCCATCTACTAGACCAATAAAAATTTGAATCCTGCAGAATTAAACTATACTGTAACTGAAAAAGAGTTTTTAGCTGTTGTTCATGCCATAAACAAATTTAGACACTATATAACAGGCTATGAAACTTTTTTTCACACTGATCATTCTGCAATTAGATACTTAATGAACAAATCAATTACTAATGGAAGAGTCATAAGATGGTTATTGATTTTACAAGAATTCAACATTACCATTCTAGATAGGCCTGGAAAACAAAACACAGTAGCTGATTTCCTATCTAGACTCCAAAACATCAAAGATGACACTCCAGTTGAAGATCAATTTCCCGATGAATATCTTTTTGCAATTTCTACTCAAACTCCTTGGTTTGCTGACATTGCTAATTATTTAGTTTCAGGAAAATTTCCTTCAATAATGAATGCAAGAGATAAAAGAAAAATCATTTTTGACAGTGCAAAATATTCATGGGTTGCTAATGAGTTGTACAAGACAGGTCCAGATTTGATCATTAGAAGATGTGTTCGAGAAGATGAGATGCCTGAGATTCTCAAAGCATGTCATGATGAACCTTGTGGCGGACACTTTGCTGATAAGAGGACAGCCTATAAGATCCTTCATTTAGGATATTATTGGCCATCCTTGTTTAAATATGCTAAAGAGTATGTCAAAAGGTGTGACAGTTGCCAAAGGGTAGGGAAACCTTCTCCTTCAGGTGAAATGCCATTACAACCTCAGGTACATATTGAACCTTTTGAAAAATGGGCTTTGGATTTTGTAGGACCTATTAGTCCTCCATCAAGAAAAAAGAGATATATATTAGTTTGCACCGATTATGTTACCAAATGGGTAGAGGCCAAGCCATTAATTTTTTCTACTGAAGCATCTGTAGTTAATTTTCTTTTTGAGGATATTTTTACTCGTTTTGGTGTCCCAAGAGAAATTGTTACAGATCAAGGAGCTCAATTTACATCAAGGTTAGTGGAACAAATGATGGAGAGGTACAAAATCAGGCATAGAAAATCTACTCCTTATCATCCACAAGAAAATGGTCAAGTGGAGTCTACTAATAAGGTCATTGAAGGAATCCTAACAAAGACTGTTCATTTACATAGAAGAGATTGGGTAGATAGGCTTCCTGAAGCCTTGTGGGCCTATAGAACTACATGGAGAAACACAACAAGTCATACTCCTTATGAACTTGTTTATGGAAAGCAAGTTTTGTTTCCCATAGAGTTCCAGATTCAAACTTTCAAAATGGCAGTTCAGCTAGGACTTGATCTATCAGAGGCACAAAAACACAGATTGGAGCAGATTAATGAATTGGATGAGATCAGACAAGATGCAGTTCAGAAAACAAGTCTAGTCCAACAGCAAAGGACTAGATGGCATGACAAGTACATCAAAGAGAAGAAGTTCAAAGAAGGTGACTGAGCTCTCTTGTTTGATTCAAAATTCAAGGATTTTCAAGGTAAATTTCAAACACATTGGCTTGGGCCATATGAAATTGTTGAAATTTTTGACATTGGAGCAGTAAAAATCAGGACAATAGATGAATAAGAGGTCACTTTTCTTGTGAATGGTCATAGATTGAAGCTGTATCACAAACCACTCTCAAGAGAATAATTTTTCAAGAAGTTCCAGGAAAACAGTGATGTGAAGTTAATGAAGAAGAATCTTTCTTCTTCACCAACTTGATTGAATTTTCTGAAGTCATTTTTGAAAAATAAAAATAAAAATAATAAAGTATAAACATGAAAACCAATCACTGATTGGCATGTTTATACAGAAAATATAGGGTGAAAATCAGAGTCTGTCTGACACTCTAAATTTTCCATTTTGTTTATGCAAGCAGCTGTTACAAAATCATAAGTTCAGATCCATTGCACTTATGATCCATGTCATTTCATTTCATTCCATTTACTTATCCATCCATACTCCATTTCATTCATTCATTCATACTTCACTTCATTCCATATTTCATTCATCTCATTCCATACATCATCCACCTCATTTCCATATCAAAATTTAAAGTTTGATGTGTTTCTACAAATGAATAACACATGTCATGGATTGCAGGCCATTTCTTATATTCTTCCACTCCATTTCATAAATTGTAATCCATCCCATTCCATCATTCACTTCATACATATTCCATTATACCATGTTTCATCATCTATCTTCACCCATTCCATAAAATATTCTATGTATATTCCAAACCACTCCATTCCATGATTAAAATTCTCTACAGGTACATTCTGCAGCTAAACAAACATTCTGCAGCTAATCAGACTTTCCGCAGCCAGACAGTCATTCCGCAGCTACAGATCCTAAAGGCACTGATCAACAGACATTTGAAGTGCAACAAGATGATCCAGTATATCCATGAACAAGCAAAATCAAGAAGGATTATGAAGACTCACAAAGTAATGGTTTCTAGAGGAGAACAAAGTATATGAAGACCACAAAAAGCAGATGAAAATCAAAGGTAACAAGTTTTGATTATAATGGCATATCATAAACTTTAGTATAGTTTTAGTTATGAATCATTCGAAAAGTTGTTTTGATTATTTTTATTGATCATGCCAAATATACCCTCCGCAAAACTTTGGATAAAAATCCTTCATTTCAAATTCTATACCCGATCATCATTTAAGCGGTTAAAAGGCTGAAGTGTTTGATTTTCTTACGTCACCCATCCAAATCATTTAATGATGATTTTTGAATCTGTTGTAAAAAAAATCTCCGCAGTCTTTTCACTCATTGATTTGTTTTCACCTCACTTCATTAACTCGTTCCATAACCACTCCCTATTACTCCATCCCATAGCCAACCCTTCATCATTTCATTCTGTAAAACAGAGGTATCTCTATCACTGTGAGCAGAGGTATATTAGCTTGAAAGTTGAAGCCACTGTCACCGTGAAGCAGAGGTATATTATCTTGAAATTTGAAGCCACTGTCACCGTGAAGCAAAGGTATATCAGTTTGAAAGTTGAAGCCACTGTCACCGTGAAGCAGAGATATATCAGTTTGAAATTTGAAGCCACTATCACCGTGAAGAAGAAATATATCAGTTTGAATATTGAAGCACTATCACCATGAAGCAGAGGAATATCAGTTTGAAGGTTGAAGTCATTGTCTCCGTGAGCAGAAAGAGTACTAATCTGAAGATTGAAGAAGAAATTATGGGCCTCATCGTGAGAACTGAACCAGTGCGCACAAAATACTTGGAAGGATACCCTCAAAGAAGAGAAATGTCGCAACAGGCAGGATGGCTACAATTCCTTGAGAAATTTAATGGCTTCCACAAAGAAGTTACTAAAACATTTGCAAGGTCATTCAAAGGAGCTGAGGTTGAAGTTGGAGATGTTAAATTCACTGTCACAGAGGTTTTTATTGCAGAAGCAACAGGATTGCTTAGACATGGGGAAAGATGGTTTAAAAACAGAGAATTTCATAATTAATCATGGAATCAGATCCTCGAATCACCAGGTATGGATGTCACTGTGTTTAAAAAGGGAATTCCAAGCTCTGCATTAAAGAATAAATGGAGAAACATATTGCTTATCTTACAAAAATTTATCACTTGTGAAGGTAGATATGGTACTTTCTATGTTTACCATATTAGGTTGATAATGCATCTCTTAGAGGAAGAGCTAAATTTTCCCTATTTCTTGCTTCAAAGTTTAAAAAATATGGCTTCAAGTGTTCAAAGGAGAGTCCAATTCCTAGAGACAACTCTATACCATCATGGCTTGGTTAAGATTTTAATTGAACACCATTTAGCTAAAACAAAAGATACTTGGGATAATTTCTTGGTAAGAAATCACTTTGAGGAACCAAAAGAGCCTTCACCTGAACATCAGCCTACAAAGAGAAGCAAAAAATGGAGAGCCTCTAAAATTGAAATTGACAAAACAGTACAGGAAAGTAGTGAAGAAATAATCTCTGAGAAGTTGACTCAGATTAAGAGACAACTTAAGGAAGAGAGGGTAATCAGAAAATTTGCCACAGAAAAAGGAGAGGGATCATCCCAGCCAAGAAGAAGCCATAGACTCAGGGGGAAACTAAGGAAAACAAATATCAAACAAATCGGGGTGATAAACATAGAAGATGAGGAAACCTCTATTGAAGAAGATGTTGAAGAAGATCTTGATGAAGAAACCCCTGAAATTGACCCTGCACAGCAAGAAGTTTATGACTATGTTGAAACATTGGAAAGGAAAGCTTCAGAGAGTAGAGATAGAACCCTTAGTCCTCCACTGTCCGAAATAGATGTGTTAAGAAGAGATGGGTATGAGCTGGAAGTACTTAATAGACATATCAAAACTGAGAATGATATTCTAAAGGAACAAGTCAAACTCAAAACCAGTATGAACTCAACCCTGTCTCTACAAATGGACAAAGTGGAAAAGGCTAATGAAAATTTGAAAAAGAAGAACAAGAAGCTAATCAGGGCACTTACCAATTTAAGGTTCAAGTTAGTCATCAGGAAACCCAGAAGACCTTTAACTTCCAGGCAAAGAAGAAGAAGAGGGTTGGATGTTCTTGCAGAAGTCTCTGAGTTTATGGAATAAGTTGCATGAGGACATGCAAGAAGTCAGCAGTGGGGGTATGTTGAGCCCCAAGATTGTTCTTTCTTTTATCTTACTTCACTCCATTTTCCTTTGTCCATTGTTATCCCAGGCCCAAATGATCAATGAAATTAGTTAAAATTACTTTTAGAATGAAATTCATGGCTAACTTGCTAAGTTTTGTGATTTTGTCATTGTAATGCATTTTTAATTGAAACTAGCTACAGAATGTAGACATTCCGTAGCTAACCACCAATTCTGCAGCTGTCTTCACGTTCAAGCATGTTCCAGGTGTCCTCTCAGGAAAAGCCACACATGGGTATATTCCACATCATGTCCTCAACGTTTGTTGCTCACCATGAAGAATGAACCGAATTCTAGACGTGGTTTTGTACGTAGGAACTCATTCAAGGAGGAAGACTTCTAGTAGGACAAGGACAGTCCAGATGTCCTTTTCCCCTTTACGCTGCCATCTTTAGAGTCCTAGTACGATTTTGATATGAAAATACAATGATCCCCGTATTGTTGCAAGTTCTGTTATGAAGATTTATTATAAATGTACTCGGGAAACCGAGAGACAAGCTCTAGATTTTGATTAGATTTCATGGATTGACTGCTATATTTCTGAAGACCGAGAATACTCTGTTTTAAGTTATTTTCCTTTAATGAAGAAGACAACATTGCTTTGAACGCGTTGAGTTGATTTTGAGTTAGATTTCGTCTAGTGGTAGAGGGCCCCTGCCTCCTGAGCAGATTTACTTTTGCAATCTAGATAAGTATCTTAGTTCGTTTTCAAGTTTTTGAAGTTTGAGTTCATATTTAATTTCATTAGTCACTATAGCTATACTTGTTCTAAGAAACTCTTCCAAAAGATCATTATAATGAATGGGAAATGGCTGTAGTGTTATAGATTTTAATTGCAATTTCTTTTGTTTATTATTACAGTTGAACTTATTCTAGTAAACTCTTCCAAAAAATCATTATGATGACTAAGGCATGACTGTGATACTGAAGGTTTCAGTTGCTTGTTTACACTAAGTAGCATAGCTGATCTTACTCTTAAAACGCTCTTCCAAAATATCATAACAATGGGTAGGAAATAACTGTGATGTCTTAGTTTTTAATTGTAATTGCTTTCAGTATTTATGTTTGCATTTGCATTGAATTGTACAGCCAGGATTGTTCTAACAAGCTCTTCCAAAATACCATTCATGATGGACAAAATAGGCTGTAGAATTCCATAGATTAATTGCATGATAACTTAGTTAGGGCACTCCGGAGTCAAATTGCATTCAATTCATGCTCTGTTATTTCGTTTTAAGTTTGATAATGACTTGTTAGTTTAGCACTGTTTATTGTAGACTGGTAGCACTCTAGTTTTAGTTTTAGCTTAGCTCACTGTATTTAAATTCCACATTTAGTTGTCATCCATTGCATATTAAATTACATTAGTTTTTAAACTTAAATACCACGGCCTTCATTATTTACAAAACTTCTTTTGTTCCAAACCCATATTAACTCATAATCATCTGGACAGAAGATAGTATCAGTACAAGGCCTGGAGTACTTTTGCAACCTTTTTACCATTTCACAAACAAGCCTTTCTTCAAAAGACTATTCAAAAAGGAAATCTATAACTTTTGAGTGAGGTTTTGTGGTGTCAAACTAAGTTGTAGAATAGAATTAAGAGCTAGTTTTAGAGTAGAGATCTTATGATGTTACAAATTTTCTTTTCCAAATATGTTTCAGCAAATCTTTAATCATGGATGGAATGTTGTATCATTATGAGTTGATTGTTTAATTGTTTAGTTAGGAGAATTTTTATACTTAGCTACCAATTTCTCAAGCTCTTCCAAAATACCTTTAATGAAAGAATTGGACAAGTTAAGTTCATGTTGTGAATTATTTTCTTGAAGTCATTATCAAGCTTTGTATTCTACTTAGTCATAGTTTAGGGTTTGGTTCTGTCTTAGTATTTGCATTTGTCATTTGTCATCATCAATTTAGGCTTCACTCTGTTTTTAACCAGTAGCTTCTTTCCACCAGCATTTAGTTCTTTCCCTTGTGAACATAAAACCATAAAAAAGACCAAAAACATCATAAAACACTAGACACAACGCAGTAAGAAACAAACACCTAGGCACATACAGTGCACCTCACTTCAGCAGTTTACCAACCCTGGTTGACAATTAAATGAACTCAATTTAGGAGACTAGGTTGAGCCCAAAAAAATGGTCCTCTCATCTCCCGAATGTAACAAGACACTCAACTCCTCAACTAAATCACTATCTGAATACACCTCAATGTAGTGGGCATTTCCATTGGTGCATTTGTGCCTAGGTGCCCAGGGTTATTGGCATGTAAAGAAAAAATTCCTCCTCCTAAGGCCCCTATGGGTCTCCTCGTCCATCTGACCACGTCCTACATCCCTCTAGGGTGGTATAGTGTCTCGGTTCCCCTGTGGTGTAGTGGGTCTAGTGGGGACAAATCTCAGGTCTTGGGTACAATTTCAATCATATATGGGGTCCTGGAGATAGCATCCCTAAAAAATGTGGTCTTATAGGCCCTCACCCAACCATGAAATGGATCTGCTAGCCACTCCAAAAATTGTATGATCAACCAAACCTCTGGAATGCTAGTCACCATCACTGCCAGTCCCTAAAACTTTGTAATGTATGCCTTTGTGCTGCCAGTTTGTCTCAGATGGGATAACTGCCTGAAATGTAACTCTGGGTCTTTCCTCTAAAACCTCTCGAATAGCCTCTAGGTGAACTCTATGTAACAAGTGATGTGAATATGTCCCAACATGATTAGCCCATGGTACCACCACTCTTGGGCATCCCCTTCCAAATGAAGGGTAGAAAATTGAATAACGCCAGTCTCCTGCATGAAGTTCAAGTGGAAGTATGTATATAGCATCTGAACCCAAGCCCTAGCATCCAATTGTAGCATCCAATTGTTCCAGTGCAATAACTGTAATGAAGTTGACAAGAATTATCGTTAATGTCTTTTGCATAATTTTGTGTAATCAATTTTTAAAATAGTACCCTTGTGGGTATAGAATAGGGTCTTTGGAAATATTTTAGAACTTATAATTCCATTTTGCACTTTGTCCTCCCTTTCTTTTGAAGAGATAATCAGTGCTCTGGATGTCAAAAAAAATTTGAGCCCTCTTGCTCCTTGCAGTATGGGTAAAGCCACAAAATTTTTACTTTAATATAAAACATAATTGTGATGATGAAATAATGTGTATTAATGTTGCAGACCTCAATTTAGGACCAATAGTAGAACACTGATAGAGCTCATAGAGGTATTTGGAACCTGAATTCTTCAAAGACCTTGGTCCTGAAGTCATATTTTTGTATAAAACTAACAGCACTTATGTTCCCCAAGTAGAAGTTGCACCCATATGTAAATATCCCATAATGGATTCATGAAACAAGGAGGCATGTGAGAAATACACAAAGGTTGTGGAGAAGTTGTCTTTTATATTGCTCAGTGCTCAAACTCATATCTCAAAGCTCGCAGTTGTTGGCTAAGTATTTAAATTCCATGTTTGATGACCACACTTTGTTTCCGAAGTTGAATCATTACCAGCATGCCCTGTGCCAGAGTTGGCTCTAGGCCTGAGTCCATAGAAAAACATAAAAAAAATTCACTTGGTCAAGATGAGGTTGGATGGCCGCAAATGAGGTGAAAGGATGGAGAAGGGATTGGAGTGAATCATGAATATTGTGAATATCTTATTCTCAAAGTGTTTCCCTTTGGATTTGATTTGGTGAAAACTTAGAAGTTAGACTTTCAGAGCATGATGAAGGGAAAACTATGGTATAAATGCATACAGCCACCAATAGTATCATGTTTAAAACTTAAGTATTGAACAAGGAAGCCACAATTCGTATCCATTTTGAAGGGATATGATAGTTACAATTCTTTGAATTTTAAAATTTAGAAAAAAAACATATTTTCTTTTGTATCACGGAGATTTTTAGTCCCAATTTTTTTTCTTTACCCAAAATTTCCCATCTCATAATGTATCTATATCCAAATTCAACCTCGGTTACTATGCCTTCAACATTGCATCATCATAATGGAAGTGATCTCATTCAAGCCTTGTCCTTAATTTGTAATCTCTATAGAGAGAATTGAAAATTCTCTGCTCCATAGACATTTGTCCAACAAAAGGTTTGAAATTATTTTGATTTCTTTTCTTCCAGTACCATCATTATATTCTTATAACTTTTGAAGCCCCTAAACTTCTTATATTCACATACAATTTCCCTTCACCATTTTAATCGACTTACTCATGTCTCTTTTTGGGATTCCATAACATGGTTGCCATGTCTTTGTTTAAACAATTATTTAGCATCAACACTAGAAATTGGATACATTTTTCAAGAGTTGTTGCAAATGAACAAACAACCAAGAATTACCAACTTTGTATGGTTGTAAATAAATCCCCATCCTAACTTCTTTCCCTTCTGTATTTTAAGGCTCCATCAAACTTAAGCTTGAAGAAGCCTCTGCATATTCTCATTAATATAATAACCCTTTAAAGTGGGGTTTCTTGAGATCTGTCATCTAATACTGAATGGTGAATTTCTTGATATTTGTCTTTCAATACTGAACGTTGCATTAAGAAAAAGAATTTTAGCAACAATGCTCCATTTTGATTTTCAAGCCTCAATGCCAGATATTTTTTTTCCTAGAAGCCTTATGAGAGGAAGAAGGAAAGCACAATGGAAGGGTTTCATATGCCCAAATCTTTATTTGGCACATAGAAGTAGGAGGATTTGGGCGATGAATGGAAATATTTTTGTATCCAAATTGTTAGGAAGGTAAACTTACTAGTACATGAATGATATCGTACTACTTATTGTACATAAACCTAGTTCACGATCATGAAATGTATAAACCAACTTAATTTGTTGATACTGAGCAAGAATGAGGCAATAGAAGGATTAAAAACTTGGATTATCTATTCTTCTTCCAGCCAAAGAATAGTAAGCCAAAATATGCATTGATCAGTTTCCAAACATTACTTCCATTTCAATCAAGTTCATCCCATGTCTTTCTAAGAGGTGGGGTAAACTCTACGTTCCAAAATGGTCATGATGTAGACAAACATTTGTCACCTATTTTAATTTTTTTGTATCCTTGCTCCCCAACATACTTCAATGAGTTTAGGTTCAACATTGCAACCGCTATTGCAAATTCGATGAAATGGAAACCTCTCATTTCAAGTCTCTCTAGTTTTAAAAATCCATTTGAAAGTTCAAAGAGATCTTAGTCATATTCTCCATAAAACCTAAGAGAATACACCTTATCTTTGCATTCTTTTTCCCAATATAACCAAGTCTTGTATATGTAAATTTCCTAGGGCTTAAGTACAAGTAAAATATGTTCAAGATTTTGTTAGCACTCAAATTGAACCTTAAGGCTGAGAAGAGGCAATCCGAGGTAACCACAGACCAAACATTCGATCTGGCATCTAGCCTTGCCAGACCAGAGAGGGCTCTCTCTATGCCAATGAAGGATGGCTATAGTAATTGAATCTTAGGCTCGCTATGAAGTGTGGGGATTTGATTTGAAAGTTTTGGGTCAAGACAACAAGAGATAAAGAATAATTGGGCTATGGATTCGAGGATGGTTTCTACCTACAAACTTGGGGAAAATTAGGCGCAATTCTTAGCCAGATAAATGATGTAAATGAGAGAAGAAAAGAGGAGAAAGCCCACTGTCTAGGAGGAATCAATCAGTGGATGAATCTCCAGTGGAAGCTTTAGTAGAAAGGAAAGCACAGGGTTACTAAACAGAGCAGCTAACAAAGAATGGATTCTATAAAGATAACCACTACGATTAACAACATAATCATTGTGAAAGGAGCATCATGTGTGGATGGATTCCTAACAATTCCCTTAAAAAATGTTGTAACAAAAATTAGTAGAAAGAACAAAATATGAAAAAGATCTTACAAGGAAAACATGGCGAACATGAAACACTGTGATGGATCTCAAATTGAAAGGGTAGAAACTGCTCCGCTAAAATAATATATCATGAAAAATTTACACAGTCCAAAGCAGTTGTCTCCCTGCTGAAAATCGAACCCTTAAATTCTCAAAAGTATTCCTATATATACCCTATTACAAATTTATTTTGATTCCTCTACATAAGAATGAAATATATATATATATATATATATATATATATAGATATTTTTGTTGCTTGAAATAACAAAAGAATTAAGTTAAATTACAACTAAAGAATTTAATTAAATCATCTAAAATAGAATAAGTTTGCTGCAATATGTCGAATTGTTGAAGTTTGCTGGAGTTTGTTCATGAAATCTAGAATTCCTTTGCTGAATATAAGCCTAGAATCATATAGCTACTAATTTTGGGCCTAAAAACTCTACCTTTTGAATGCCACTTTGTACCTTCCTGCACAACTAGCCTCAAATTTTCTGGAGATGCATTTGCCACTTTGCACTTTTTCAGCGTTGTTTCTTCCAAGTTCAATTGTAAAGGATCTAGAAGGCTCTAAGGAATCCAAAGGATCGTGATCAATGGCACTGAGATCTCCATCCTCCATTACATATCCAGGATAGGATGGCTTGTAAGTAATTTATGTTTTAACCCCTAGTCCATTAATAACATCATTGTGATTTCCTAAAGCTGAACATGTTTTCACTGCTTGTTTAAATGGGTTCTCCAGTTTTTGCAAGACAACATGTAAATGGGCCTCCCTAACATCCTGAATATCTTAAAATGATAACGAAACATCAAATGCCTCAGCAGTGTCAATGACCTTGCAGATGCCATCCTCATGAGACTCAAAAATTTTTTTACCAGATCCAGGATCATTCCCTGAAGAACATGTTACAAATTGCCAATAGTGATTATGTCTGTGATCTTGGCCCAATGGAATTGAACTATAGACATATAAATCCTCTTCCTTCAGTCCTATAGAAGCTTTTAACTGTGAACATGATTTTTCAGTTGTGTATCCAGTTTGCTGTGCAATGGAAGTGTCTTGGATAAATTAGTTTTCTTGCAATGGAAAATATTTTTTGACCACTACATTAGAGTTTGTTGATGCTGGAAAATGGTTTGGAACTGAGATCAGATTTGTTGATGCCTCACATTTTGGTTGAGAGAAAATAGATGCCTCGGTTTCCTTGATATCCATTCCAACAAAAGGGCTTTGCCCACCCTCAAATGCAGGATTAACATTATTTCCTTCATAATTTATTCCTCCAAGAGCTTGAGTTGTAGAAATTTGTTATTCTTTTAGCCGTCTTCGATCATTTTGTGCCTTTGCCCACATTTGGCGCTTCAAATAATTTTCAGCTTCTAGTCGTTCCTCAAGCACAACACGTATGGTATTTCCTTCATTTGCAACACCAATTAAACAAACAATAGAATTTAAACACTCTTCAACACTTAGATCAGAATATTCCCCTTCCATATCCAAAACTGCTAATACAATGAGTTGATAGACACTTTGGCCAATTATATTCCTCCACATATAATTACTGATAAAACTTCCAGTTCTTCCTACAGGTAATTTTTTCATCAAATCATCATTTGGAGGTTCTGTTTCTAGTGCCAAAGAACCAAGTGTATCCATAATCAGATTGACCCAAAGCAACTGAAGTGAAGTGAGGGGGGCAGTTCCTGTTATAGATGAAGAAACAAACTTCAAAACTAGAGAAACCACATTAATTGTCATCTCGAACTACACAAATTTTTGAATGTTTACATATATTGAACGCCCCCATTTTGCTACATTTACAATTGTTGTAAAATTTTCATCTAAAATCACCACATATGCGCTTTCCTTTGCAACCTCAGTCCCAGCTATGCCCATAGCAAGCCAATGTCAGCATCATACAAAGCTGGTGCATCATTTGTGCCATCACCTATCACAGCAACAACTTCTCCCAGAGTTGTGCGCAACTATCTCACTAAGGTGTGCTTGTCCAATGGTGAATATCGTGCCATAACCTGAATCTTTGGTATCAGAGTCTTCATCTCTTCTAAGCTCTTTTCATGAGAATTAGGTCCTTCAATTGCTACACCATCATCTGTTAAAATGCCATGCTCTGATGCAATTTCTTTTACTGTGTTAATATTGTCACCAGTGACCATCCTCACTGTAATACCTATAGTTCTATAGACTTCAATAGCTTCTTTCACACTAGGACACACAGGATCCTTGATGCCAACAATGCATTTACATGTATAACCATTTGTAGGAATGGTTTGTCTCTCTGCATCAAAATTATCTTCCAAGTCTATATAAGCAAGGCAGAGAGTTCGAAGAGATTCAGCTACAAAACCATTAATGATATTTTTAAGATCACTACTTGCTACTTCATCAAGTGGAACAACACTACCATTGCCATCTAGAACCTTGTTACACATTTTTAGGATGATTTCTGAGGCACCTTTGCAATAAAGCTGGAATTTTCCATTGGGAAGCATCACCACAACAATCATTATTTTCCTCACAGAATTGAATGGCTGAACTTTATTATTTTGGATTCACTGCGCTCTATTGCAAAATTTCCACCCAATGATAAGCCAAACTATAGCAAAGAAGACTCAGTAGGTGTCCCTAGAATTTCAAGTTTTCCCTCTTCACTAATCACCACCTCACCACCTGTATTCTGGAATATGCACTGCAAAAGCAATTTTAACACACTTCCATGGATTTCAGATCTCAAACTCTCACCTTCCTTAACACTTCCAATCTTCTTTACATTGTTAGTAATCCATACCTTTACAACTACCATGCGATTTTTTGTTAGGGTCCTTGACTTATCACTAAAAATACATGTTGCTGATCCCATTATCTTACATGCTGAAATATGCCAAACAAGTGCTTTTTCATTCATCATCTTCTTCATAGCAAAAGCAAGTCTTAATGTCACAAGAAATGGAAAACCCAGAGCTGCAGCAAAACCCTTTCCAACATCTCCATATCCACACACAACAACAAACTTACCAGCAAATCATGACATCTGTGACTCTCATCAGACCATCCCGGAGAGAGTGTCTACATCCATATAAGTTGTCAAAATTTATCTTGGTAACAAATCCACTAACATTAATAGCAGGGAATAGAAAAGTCCCACTGGCTTGCATCTGATAAAGCCTCTTAACACTAGTAGTTGTCTCCTCAGAAACACCAACCAATCTATTCTTCATCCCATGGTACCTCAAAGGATCAACCTTGATGCTTTCCTTGATCAACCCCAAAACCATCTGAAACTCCAGATTCGTGGTAGACTCCAGATCTGGCACCTTCCCGGTCTTGGCAAACTCCTCCTCATTTTATCCAATCATGACTATTTGATTGAGATGGATTTTCTGATTTCATAAGTGGCACAGGAAAGGAATCCGATCCTTGAAGAAGCTCCAATACTCGTGACAAATCTATCCGAAGAGGAGAGCTGGAAATAACAACAAATGCCTTTACTTCTTTTTTCAAATTGAGGCTTTCTGGCACATCCATAACATTAAGCCTGCCCAATCCTCGTTAACCTCCATAAATCAACAATATTTGAAACTAATGTTTCCACACACATTATAGCTCAGATGATCGACTATAGCTCACTGGATTTTCAGCTATAAACCATGAAAAAGGTGAGAAATTTTCAGAATTTAAAATTATAAGGAAACATGCATCATGTGTAACCAAGAGTCAATCATTCATTTGGTCATATATTTTGATCCAGAAGCTAGTTTTGGGAGTGTGATATACCGTTGGAAAGCTCTTTATGAGCTGCTACTGATGAACACACTAGGGATATGATTTAAACTTAAGCTCATGTGAAAAACATCTGTGAAAACTAGACATAGTAAGAGTCCAATTTGATCGCTGGTGACAGGATGCTAATATTGGGACTAACACTTTCCACACCCATGTACTAGATACATGACTCCATTATCAAGTGGAAAATGAGTGATTTATTATTTTTTATCCAGCAAAAAAAAACATAGGTCCCTCATATTTTTTGCAACATTTTTCAAGGGTCATCAATTCAAAGTTGTGTATGTTTGTAACAGAAACAACAATAAACTCTAAATTGAGGCAACCTTGGCTATGGTAGAAATCCCTCTATGAAAAACTAAACTTTTCTCACCATCTTCAACTTCTTCTCCATGCTCTACTTTCATTATGCTTAACCTTTGCAGAAAATAACAACAACTTTTAACTCTTTGTTTCCATTTCCACTTCTTATATCTTGAACTTCAAGAACAGTGCACAAAATATGTAACTCATAATGATTTTATATGTTCCAATATGTCAACTATAATGAGCATTTATTTTGGGCTATTTTAATGCAGTTGGTAATATTAACTAATTTGAGATTATTTCTATGTCACGTATATCCACTATTATCAAAATAAATCAATAATAGTTTAAGAGTAACATTCTTGCAGTGGTCAAATGGTTTTCATATTCAGTGTCTCCATATTCTTCAACTCTTGTGGAAGTGCATTGCAACAGGGGAAACTAATATTATTTATCCTGATGGAAGTTTTTTCCAAAATCTTTTGGGATCTCTTCCATTTCTGGCATAAAATTTTTGTGGTTTGGCCAATACTTTACATATATATGATACCTTTATATTAGTGTTAACCTAATATATTGCATCTATCCTCTAGCAGAATTACTCAATCACTAACACTATCGTAGCAAACCAAAAGAGGGAATCAATATTTATCCTTTCCACAAAATTAATTGTCACCTTATATAGACAAAGTTGCATTTCCTTTATCTCCACTAGATGATGTAGAATGAGGGGGTGTAGAGTGGGTATTATGGCTTGTGGAAACTTCAATTGACAGTCAAACTAGCCCCTTCAATTTATTTTCCAAACAAGAAAATGGTTTTCGAGGATAGAAGTATTGTTGACTAAAATAGTGATCAACCATTGTTTTAAGTAGCAAAAATTAGATTGACCAAGTGCAGTAGAGTGTAAGAATTAAGTAATAAGAACATTTGGTTTCTTACAGTGCCCATTTGAAAAGACTCTCTGAGAGTCTGAAATTCTCATGATGAGCTTTATATGATTGGAAGAGAATGAATTCATATAATACTGAGCAAGAATCTGAGATAAAGGTTGGCAACAATCTTGCAAATAGTGATGATGACAGTAATATGGAAATAAGGCAGTGACTATATTCTTGACTTAAATACAATGACGTTGGGGCATGGCAAGGCAATGAAGTAAATGTATCAACTAATCACATCTCTAGGTTGATCGAAACATGCTGAAGGTACTGAAGGAGGTTGGTGAAAGTGTTTCAAATTTGCATATAGATCTTGGCAGGGTTTAGTTATAGGCCTTTCCCCATATTTAGTATGTTGGAGATCACATGCATATTAGGAAAAATCGAATGAAGAGTTATTGACAATGACATGATGGATTTATTTTGGATATCACATGGATTCAGAAGTCAAAGAAAACTTTATTTGAAGTTGGGTTGGAGATGTTGACCAATGTGCGTATTATGCATAGCCACAAGCATTTGGTCTCGTCCTCCAAACTACTAGTAGAAAGAGTTTGGAATGCACATTTGTAAAAAGGCTGAAGTTATAGGTATATAGTGTGGTGAATAAGATAAAAAATCAATTCTTCCAACATCAACATTGGATGTATATTAGCACATACAAGCTTTAATGATTCATTTTTATAAATAATTTTGTGTCCAACAATTAAAGAACTACCATATATGGCAATACAACACCATTTTGCAAGAAGGATGAGAATAGTCCTTGTAGGATTTGAGGATGAATACATGTCATTTATTAAACCTATGAATTAAGCATCGCTTGCCTCTCATACCACAAAAAAATCCAGATAGTTTTCAAAAAAGTAATTGCAATAGGATATAAAACAATATTGTGTCCTCTAAGTAAGCCACGTAGGAGAATTTCCGGAGTTGGTTGGAGAAGAAATTTATGATGTCACAGAGTTTACAAAAGTTCTTGTGGGGATGGATAAACATATCATGTTGTAAAGCACGTCCAAGGTTGTAACCTCTTGCTTAGATATTTCAATTGCAATGGAATAAAACCTGTGGATTGAATTTTATAAATGGATGGATAACATATTTTGTTTTTGGAAGAGGGGGTGCTTCTAATGGATTTATGTAAGGGTGGATTAGATTTTTCATGTGTTCATTAGATAAAAAATTTTGGAAAAATTTATTGGATGAATAGGTGATTTGAAGCATGTAAATTATTATTATTATTATCCAATTTTAAGGTCACGACTAAACCAAACACCAAATTGGTGTATGCGACTTCCTCGTTTGTGGGATAAGAGCATGAGGTATTTCCACAACAATACGAATTTCTAGAGCAGGGGATTGTGTCATCTTGCCCAAAACTACGTAGTATTTCATTGGGACCAAGTCACCCTCTTCTTCGGTGGACCACGAGTGCCACCCTAGGGAGGAAAATTATTCTCATCTTTGGTAGCTGGGAGGATACCACATATTTCTGGTTCAGATGGGATGTAGGAAAGAAGTAGGAAAGGAAATTGTGGGGGGTTTTCTAGCATTTTGGTGCCAACTCAGTGAAGAGCTGGAGGAGCTAGGGGAAATTGGGCCAAAATTCTAAGGCCAAAATTTTTGTGGGTTATTGGAGGAGAACCCAAGTTTAATTTCTCGAAATTTTCTGGGCACCAAATGAGGCCCTAAAAATCATTGTTCATAGTCAGCAGTGTAGTTTTTCACTAGGTCAATGTAGATTGTTGGGGACAACCACATTGCATGTTAGAGTAGCCAATTTCATCACTTTGGCATTGTTAGGTTGCCTTGGGCAAGCCCAAGTGCATGCCTTCTGATCTTACCTTTGTACCCAACATTTATATTAATAAAATGGCTCAACTCAGCATAGTTAATGGATATTTCTTGGTGTTTAATGTGTTGTAAATTATGCATTTTGTTTCTTTTACTACGCTTGCTTTGCTTATCATTGTAAATTTCCATTAGGAATATTACAATGGTATCAAAGAATGATCTTGGCCAGCTGTGGGGAAGATAGCATGATCATGAAAGTGTTATACTCACATGCACAGTGATTGGTGAGCTTATAGACACTCCAATGATGCAAAAAAGGGAAAGTACACAAGGCCTCTTGGAAGAGTTGATGAGGCAAAGCCAACAATTGGCTTGTGAAAGGGATTGAGGAGCTAGGGTTGTTTGGAATTAGATGGGGGAAATCGTGGGGGATTTTCCAACATTTTGGTGGATTAAGAAGCCCAACATCTGCTACAGGTTACAATTTCTGCTTGTGGAGGAGAGCCAAGAATTTTGAGCTCAATTTTGGAGCGTAAAAACTAGAGCAAGCCCTTCCTTGGTTTTTTTTGGGTTTTTGACAAGGATCTCAAAAATAATTTGGTAGAATTTTCTGGGAAAATTCGAGGAGTCAAATAGGGGTCCCAACTTAGCCAACAACTAGAGGAGTTAGGGGGAAATTGGGCCAAAATTCTGAGGTCAACATTTGGCCAATTCCTTCGTGGGTTTTTGTGGGTTATTGGAGGAGAGTTTGAGGTTAGTTTCTTGAAATTTTTTGAGCACCAGAGGAGACCCTAACAACCATTGTTTGCAACCAACAATGTAATTTTTCACTGGGTTAGCGGAGAGATTGTTGGGGACAACCACATTGAATTTTAGAGTAGTCGATTTCATCACCTGGGCATTGTTAGCTTGCCTTGGTCAAGCCCAGGTGCATGTTTTTTGATCTTAAATTCATACCCAACATTTATATTAATAGAATGGCTTAGTTCAATGCAGTTTATGGAGATTTCTAGGTGTTTAATGTGTTGTAAATTTTGCGTGTTTTTTTTTACTATGCTTGATTTTCTTATCATTGTCAATCTCCATTAGGAATATTACAGAGAATGTAAACACAATATTTGATAGAAAACCCATCAAAATACTAATCCAGGCATTGACCCCAACATTGTGGAGACTAGGTCTAGTATACATATCAACAATAAACTAGAGATTTATCTCCATGAACCAAGACTCCTGGTGAAAAATTCTAATGGTGGTTGCTCCAGAGATTGATTCTCCAAAATTTTGTACGATTGGGGCTCTAGAAACTAATGAAAACTGAGCCACTTCACTAGTTGATGGTATGTAATGTTGATGATACCATATAGAAGTTGAACCCACTGGTATAAACACAATGAATACCAGTGAAGAAATCTGAGAAATGACTATAATGATCCCTAAAAGTTATGTAAATGCAAAAGCCAAAGCTCCTGTTTGTGTAGGAATCAATGTATCCAATGCGCTCTGATTAGTTGATGCCTAATTCAATATTCACCCAAATAGAGTTGCATCAAAGGACATCAGTGCATGAAATATACACCTATGTAGATTGTTGAAAATCTGATTGCTAGTTTTAAGTCCAACCAGTGAAAGAAGTATAAAGCTCATAAGAACACACAAAGAGCTGCTTAGTTTCAAAGCAACATAAACGAGAATGAGAAGGGAGTTTCTAATAAGGGAACTCTCATTTTATTTTGCAGGGGTTGCCCATGCCACCTGGTAGTTAATAATTATTTGAAGTAGCTAAAATATTATTTGGGCCATTAGTATTATAGGTATCAAAGTACCATTGTATGAAACAATAATGTAAGACCAGTATACCAACATGTTTACCTTTCTTCCTCTACATCCACCCCTTCCCATAACTGAAACGTATTCACCTCTCTGGAATTTGAGATGCGTAGAGCTAAAATGGAGAAGCAATAGCTCTGCATACTCAAATAAGCCATATTAACAAGGGATTATCTGAACTACACTGCTAACCAACAAAACCAATGTTAAATATACAAGCGTTTTCTCCAAATTTATATTATGTTCGTTAAAAATATTTACTAAATGTAGAATATTTACAGTGTTATCTCAAGATCATATTTAGAGATCCATGAAAAAAGTCCAACGTTATCTGGCCAGACCCTTGTGTTAAACAAGTTAGTGCTCTACCAAGCCACTAGAACCCAACTCCAAGTTACATATGAGTAAATTCGCATGGTCGATTGCCTATTCAAAACAATTGTTACTGCATTTTCTATGCAGCTTCATGGAGTAAAACCCACAAAGCCTAGAAAGTTTTCTACTTTCAAATTATTGTTGACAATATGGTTGTTTGTGCTAAAAGGAAATGTAGCACATGTTAGATTTCATTCCCCTTGTAATGTTATTATTGTCATTGTGTTTGTGTTTTTCCTAGAAGAAAATTTAACAGGTCCTAGTTTTTTTTTTGCATGCACCTTTGCCTTTGTTGCTGGAAATATGCTTATCTTTCTACTAAAAGTAAATCTAGCACATGTTAGATTTCTTTCACCTTTCAATGTTGCTATTGAGAATGCCTTGTATCTATGATAGAAGAAAATCTAGCACAAAATAGATTTATTTTTTCCCTGGAATATTACTTTTGGAAATATACTTGTTTTTGTGCTAAAAGTAAATCTAGCACAAGCTAGATTTCTTTAACCCTGCCATGTTGTTATGTGCTTGTGTTTTTGCTATAGGAAAATTTAGCATGGGTTAGATTTATTTCATCTTGCAATGGTGTTATCGATAATGTGTGCTTATTTTTGCTAGAAGGAAATGTATCACTCATTATATTTTTTTCATCTTGCAATGTTGTTATTAGCAATGCACTTTCATTTATGATAGAATAAAATATAGCACGTGTTAGATTTCATTTTCTTGATAATGTTGTTGTTGGAAATAGGCTTGATTTTTTGCTAAAAGTAAATATAGCACATGCTAGATTTTTTTCACTTTACAACGTTTGTTATGTACTTGTGTTTGTGCTAGAAGGAAATTTAGCATGCGTCAGAATTCAACTTGCAACTTTTTTATTGACAATGTGTTTGTGTTTGAGCTAGAAGGAAATTTAGCATGCGCTAGATTTGTTTCTCAATGCCATGTTGTGGTTGGCAGTCTAGTTGTTTGCGCTCGAACGAAATATGCTAGATTCCTTGACCTTGCAATGTTGTTATTGGAAATATCCATGTGACTATGTTAGAAAGAAATTTAGCACATGTTAGATTTCTTTTCGTGCAATGTTGTTATTGTGCTAGAATTAAATTTAGCATGTGTTAGATTTATTTAAAACTACAATGTTGTTATGTTCTTATGTTTGTCCTTGAAGGAAATCTAGCACATGCTAGATTTGTTTCATCTTATAATGTCCTTTAATTGTGTTGTAAGGAAATCTAGCACATGTTAGATTTCCTTTGCCCTATAATGTTGTTGTTCTCAACATGCTTGTTTTTGTGCTAGAAGTAAATCTAGCATGCACTAGAATTCTTTCACCTTATAATGTGCTTGTTTTCTTGTGTTTATCCTAGAAGGAAATATTACACACATTAGATTTATTTCACCTTATAATTTTGTTATTGGCAATGCCTTTATGTTTGGGCTAGAAGGAAATCTATCACACATTATGTTTCCATTACCTTGGAATGAGCTTGTGTTTGTGATAGAAATAAATCTATAGCATGCACTAGATTTATTCATTCCTACAATGTTGTTATGTGCTAGAAGGAAATAGAGCATGTATTAGATTTATTTCAATTTGAAACGTGTTTTTGTTTGTGTTGGAAGAAAATTGATCACGTGTTAGATTTATTATACTCTACAATGTTGTTGTTGGAAACTTTTATTTGTGGTAGAGATAAATCTAGCATGTGTTAAATTTCTTTCACTCTACAATGTTGCTATGTGCTTGTGTTTGTGCTAAAAGAAAATCTAGCACATGTTAGATTTATTTTACCTTGCAATTTTGTTATTAGTAACATCTTTGTGTTTAGGCTAAAAGGAAATCTGACATGTGCTAGATTTGTTTTGTCTAGCATTCTTGTTTTTAGAAATATTTATATGTTTGTGTTAGAAGAAGATATAACACAAGCTAAATTTTTCTCACCCTACATTGTTGTTATGTGATAATGTTTCCATTAGAAGAAAATCTAGTATGCATTAGATTTCTTTCACCTTGCAATGCTATTATTTGCAATGTGCTTCTATTTCTGATATGAAGAAATCTAACCTGTGTTAGATTTGTTTTGCCCAACAACGTTGTTGTTGGAAATATGTTTGTGAATTTGTACTAGAAGGAAATCTAGTATGTGTTATAGTTTCTTCACAATTCCATCTTATTTTTGACAATCTAGTTATTATGCTAGAAGGAAATCTAACGCTTTGCATTGTTTTTATTTGGAAATGTGTTTATGTCTATGCTAGAAGGAAATTTAGCACACACTAGATTTCTTTTTTCTTTCATTTTTGGAAATATGATTGTGTTTGTGATAGAAGTAAATATAACATATGCTACATTTATTTCACCTTGCAATGTTGTTATGTGCTTTTGTTTATGATAGAATGAAATATAGCGCGCGTTAGATTTGTTTCACCTTACAATGTTATTATTGGCAATGTGATTTTTTTTGTGCTAGAAGAGAATCTTGTGGGTGCTAGATTTCCTTTTCGTTACAATGAAGTTATTGGTAATATCCCTGTGTTTATGATAGAAGTAAATTCAACATGTACTAGGTTTCTTTAACCGTAAAATGTTTTTATTTTCTTATTTTTGTGCTATAAGGATATGTTGTATGTGCTAGATTTCCTTTTACCCTCCTGCAATGTTGTTGCTGGCAAGATGCTTATGTTTGTGCTAGAAGTAAATCTAGCACACACTAAATTTCTTTCACCTTGCAATGTTGAAAAGAGCTTTTATTTCTTCTAGAACGAAATGTGGCATGCTTAAAGTTCTTTCACCTTCCAATGTTGTTGTTGGCAATGTGCTCATGTCATTATTAGAAACAAATCTAGCACATGCTTCATTTAATTTTGTTTGCAATACTGTTGTTGGCAATGTGCTCATGTTTTTTCTAGAAGTAATTCTACCACATGCTAGATTTATTTTACCTTACAATGTTGTTATGTGTTTTTTTTATGTTACAATAAAATTTAACATGTGTTAGATTTCTTTCACCTTGTAGCGTTTTTATTGACAATGTTCTTGTGTTTGTGATAGAGGGTAATATAGAATGATTTTTTTCACAATGAAATGCTGTTGTTGGAAACATGCTTCTATTTGTCCCATATTTCATTCTTAGACCACATATTCCATACCAAGGGCCTTATAATCATTTGAGGTTTTAACATTTCTTATATTGTAACAACTATCTACGTAGGCATGGACTAAAAACTCATTCTCTTCAAAAAGTAAGGACAAATTTCGCAAGCATGGAGATGTCCTAGGAAAGATCATTATTGCAATTTTTTTTTTTGATAATGTGTTTATGTTTGTGATAGAAGGAATTTCATCATGCATTAGATTTAATTTACAATGCAATGTTTTTGGCAATCTCTTGTATGTGATTGAAAAAATTCTTCAATGTGTCTGCCTTTTTATGGTCTCTATAGAAAACTAAGAATATACATCATTGCTAATTTATGTACTTAAACTAACACAATTATTTATTATCAATCCGGGTTGTTTATGCTTTGAGGCAAGATCACTATATGTGAAGATCAGATATAATCAACCTTGAAAGATATACTAAAAGTAATACATTTTACAACTCTAATTCAATTAGTTTAAAAGGAGGAATAATATTGAAATGGTTCTTGACTCAAGAAATTCATTTCAACCTCAATTACCACTTAATGAATCAGAGATTAAAACCAAGAACTTTAAGATGGATAAATTATGAATGAAAGAAGCTCTTAACTTAAGAGACATGTAAAGTGTTCCATTATAATTCATTCATCTTAATATAAAAAATCTCAACAAGAAACAGCTTACACACAAACAAAAGAAACCAACTTTAATTCATCATTCTCATAGAAGGGATGCTCAACTTGATACATCTGTTTTTCCAACTTGATAAAGTGATGAATAAGTTATAAACTAATGACATCAATCACTATGCATGAACCATTAAACAATCTGAAATAAAGCTTTGAAAACCAGTTCTACAATCATCAAATTACAAGGAAATAAAACTAGTTAACAAGAAAGTGTACTTAGCTTGGAATGGGGGCCCTTCCACCCTTGCCTTGCACACTTGATAAATGATTTCAGAAGCTTAACTTCAGTCACACATCCATAACATTGAACAGCAAAATGATAACAACACAAGTCTTCAAATTAACTTCTCAATCCAAAATTGTCACAATATAAAAGTATATAAGTCAATAATAATCCTAATACATAAGCCATCAAAGCTTTGGCTTTAAATAAGAAGTCTCATGAACAAACTGATCTATTTTTACTCAAACAAACCCATCTACTTCTCATCCACCTATCCAAGTCGAATTCATTGTTCTTATCCCAAGAAATATGGTCAATCCCATAGAATCTCAAAACTGCCCTATTTCTATGGGATTTCTGAATGACTAGTCATGATTGACTAGAACTAAATGGGCCTAATAAAACTTGTTATGTTCGAACTAAGCATAGGTGGCTTAGTCCTAGTTGCCAAGCTGTCCATCCATGCATTCAACTCGTGCCCAAGTGTCCTGCAACCATATCAACCATATAGCTATTACGGGAATTTCTGAATTAGCCAATTTTGCACTAAAAATCAAACTTTCATAAAAACTTTAGAATTTGAAAATTTAAAATTAAATACCTGAATAGATATCAAATATATGTCAAAATGGAATAAATGAATGGAAAATGGATGGAAAATAGATGGATAAATAAGTTTCTTTGAGCAAAATAAGACCAAAACTAAGGCCCAACATCTCTCCCTTGCTTATCATCAAGCATGTCCCCATGCTTGCCTGTTCCTCTTTGACCTTCTTCTTCCTGAAGTAGATGTTGTACCTGTTGATGCTTCCTGTTGTGCTGCCCTTGCCAAACAATCTAAACCTGTGTCATGTTGTTCTTTAAACAAAGTTGCTTTAACCTTATGCTTCTCATACTTGGCCTGCCACATGTTCTTTTCCTTCAACCATTTAAATGCTTGTTTAGAAATTAGATCATTCTTCCTTTTCAATTTCCCCAAGTCTTCTTTCAATTTTTCATTTGTTTTGATCAATTTAGCATTTTCTTTCCTGTTTGCTTTGTTCTCCTCTTCTAACTGTTTTTCAAAAATTTTACTAATTTCTAATTGATCAGTCAAATCCTTGATTTTCCCATCTTTTTCAAAATCCTGAGTTGTTTTCATTAATGATGCAGCTGCTTTATCATCATAGGCAGAATCCCTATCAAATTCTTCTTGTGGAATGTTATTTTCTTCTTGTGGTCTTGGAAAATATGTTTCTTCTTCCCTGTCTAAATTGATGGGACTTTTGTTTGTAAATCTTTTGGGAATAGACATCACAGATATTTCATAATCCATAGCCATATTATTTTGCTGTTTGGCTCTTGTTCTAGGATACACGGGTGAATTCATCACTCCCCTACTTTCCTGCTCTGTTTTCTCTTGCACCTCTGTAATTTGTTCAGTAAAATGATTTTTAACCATGAATTCTCTCCACACTATGCCCTGCAATCTTACTTGATATTCAACTAGGATTTTAATCAATCCTTGATGATACATTTGTCCTGCCTTAAGCCTGTTTTCATGTCTTGTTGTTTCAATCATTTTTAAGAGGCTTTTATATAGGAAATAAGGTAAATTAATCCTATCTTCCCCCTTGATGTGTTGTAGAAGTTTAACATGATATAAATGGGCAACACTATATCCTCGGTCACAAGTTAAAAACTTTTGAATAATCAAGACCAATTCTCTCCATGGCTCATTAAACCATTCCCTGGGTATACCTTTTGTCCTATCAAATGTTCCCTTCCGGTTTTTCTCAAGGAAGAAAGTCCATGCTTTCTCCTTGAAGTGTAGCCCTTTGTAATACTTCTCTCCTAACATTGGCAAATCTAAGGCTTTGGACAAGTATTCTTGGGTTACTGGAACAATGATTTCTCCTACTCGAGTTTGATCTTGATTGAAATTCTTTATAAAATCTTTGGTTATCTCCTCAGAATGGCCATTAAATTTCTGTAGGAAGCCTATCATTCCTGCCTTATAGAGTTTTTCTATGGTCTCTTTTCCCCAGCTTTCTATTTGAAATTTTGGCTCTACCCTGTTTGCCATTGTTTCTGTAAACCAATCAATGTAGGCTTCTGCTGTTACTAACTTCATTTTAATAAAAATTATGACTATTTTTTTTAAAAATGAAATTCAGTAAGCAAAGAAGCTTACCTTCTTCTTCTGACTCAACTCAACTCTGCACTTTTAACCTCTGATATATTTCCTTTCAATAGCACTCTTCTGAATTCCTTGTCGAATACAAGCAACACCTGTATACTCTGTTAATACACTGATCTCTGTTTTTTTTTATTAAATACACACAGTATCACAAACCACACAATCATGATTTACTTGTGTATATATATAAAAAAATAAGAAAAATCAAAGAGTGCTCTCGGCCTAATATGAAATTTTTCGCACTGTTTGGGTTTAAGCAAAGGTGTTAAACAAAATTGCATGCAGACTTATCATGAAAATGCAATTATGCAACAAGCTTTCGGCCTCAACACGTCTTCATCGAACTCGACTCTATTTTTCATCCATAATTCAATGTGACCTTTAAGCATTTGATCCCTGACTGTCAAAACAAAACAAAACGCAGTGGCAACAAAATGTTTTATGGCGTTTTTTTTAGTTTACACGCTAACTGTTTGTGAAAACATTGGTGCGCATAGATCACGGCTTAGTGCGCAATTCAACAACCCTCCGCCATACTACTTCACTTAAAACTTGTTACTCATGCAACGGATTTTCCTCACGATGCTGCGCATCACACTCTATCATCAAACCTTAAGTGCTGTCGATCTGGAGATAATCACGGGTTTTGAAATTACCTGACTGTCAACAAAACGCGTGGAATGTAATCGGCGCTCCAAATCCCTACTGTTTCGGTTAACGGAGCTGGTGTCAAAACACAGGATCACAAATTAATGTCAAAAAAATATTCCATAATCGCTGAGTGTTAATGAACTCCACTGTTACCTGACTCAATCCTGGAAATCTGTGATCTCTGATCGTCGAATCCGGAGCAATTTCTTACCTTAAATTCGCCTTCTTGCTTTCCCCGGAGCGATTTCACTATTCCGCTGCTTCAACCGCCTTCTCTTCTCTCCAGATTAATCAACCGCCTTCTCTTTTCTTCAGATCAATGTTTTGTTTCAAAACGCCTTCCTTCTGAGCTCTGCCAATGAGGAATGAGGTTGAAAGTCATGAATGGACCGAGTTCATGGTTGTACCGTGTCTGATGGCGTTATTATGTGAGGTTGGTATGGTTGTCCTCTTTGACCAGTCGACAGACTGTGTCATGAGGATACCACTGCCTTGTTTAATGTTTAAACTATATACGTACACCACCACCTGCGCACGTTATGTTTGAATCACATGGTTGTTTTATCACACCACCGTGCACGCTATGGTTGAATTATCACGCTGTATTGTCACCACCGTGCACGTTGATTTCCCATCGTCGTGTGCTATGATATGCACCAACGCATTTCACTTTGAATGATACACCCGTATCATCACTACCTTCTGTATGAACTGATTACTTCCGCCGTGTCCTTCCGTGCAATGATTCTCCTACGTTGTATATGCCATTATCATTCTGTCAAACCTGTCAACTATGTCATAACCATTATGTTCCAACTATGCGCCTTATACCTTTGCCTATGATTATACCATATGCGCATTGATTATATGCCATTGACCTTACCTCTTATGCGTATTAACCTTATGTCTTTTGTGTTCAATTCGCATTCCTCATTTATACTTATGGTATATAGTCTTTGTATAGCGCATTATTTGTTTTGCTTTTTATGCATATCTTTATGATTTTTAAAATGACCATCTTAGGTCATTTTTAAAATCATCACCATACTCATGCTTGATTTATGTATGCAGGTGGAAAGAGTTGTCCTAGCTTGGTCTTTTGCTCAAGAAAAATATTTAGGTTTATAGGGAATATGTATGAGAAATGTGTATATGAATGAAATGGAATATGTATAGGATATTATGAAGATAGGATATGTATAGGGAATTATGAATATAGGATATGTATAGGAATATTGAATATCTTCAGGTACTAACTTTAACTTAACAAAAACTAAAAATTCCTAAGAAAAATTTGAATTTCAAGCACAAAATGACTATTCATATACTTCCCTGAATGATGTTTGTACAGGTGGAACGAAGTCAGATGTTGTTAGATGAATCAAAAAGTGAATTTTATTGCTGCTCCTTGTCCTTCATGCTCTGGTTCTTGAATTGAAAATCAGGTCCCTTTATACTGATTCTTTGTTTCAGGTCCCTATACACTGCTTACATAATATGCACATGTTGTTTTGGCAGGTCTCTCAGGTCCCTCTGTATTGATTTCTTCTTTCAGGTCCCTCTGTTGACAATACAAGTTTCTTCTATACTTCAGCTTTTCAGCTAAAGATCTAATACAAGTCTCCCCCTTGCTTAAGATATGACTTGTCCTCAAGTCATTTGTTGATTGAGATTACCTGTATTGAAGTTATGTGAGAACAATAGAACAAGAAAAGGAATTCATAGAGTCCAAGTTGCCTTGATTTTCCCCTATGAATTCGTGTTTGCATAGTGCCAGTTGCCTGGTTTTCACTAGCAAACAAATTATTATTTTTTATGTTTTTTTTTTATTATTTTTTTTATTATTTTTTTATTATTTTTATTTTTATTTTTATTCAACTACAGGACTGGAAGATGGCTGAACTTGGTGTGCCATGACTTCCAGTTCTGTATCTTCTGTCAGTTGTTTCATAAATGCTTCTTTACTGATAGGCTTATTATAAACTTTGAGCCTATGTCCATTCACTATACAAGAGGTGGAATCCTGGTCAATTGTCTTGATCTTTACTGCTCCATTGTCGAAGACTTCATCAATTTCATATGGGCCTAGCCAGTGTGTTGTGAACTTTGCTTTGAAATCTTTGAACTTGGAGTCAAAAAGTAATGCCCAATCTCCCTTGCGAAATGTCTTTGTCTTGATATATCTGTCGTGCCACTTCATTCTTTGTTGTTGCACCAATGTAGTATGTTCTATGGCTTGTTGACGATGCTCATCTAACTGATTCAGTTCCATGATCCGCTGCTGTTGTGCTTCTGTCAGGTCTAGTCCTAATTTAGCTGCTAGTCTGTATGTTTGTATCTGAAACTCTATAGGCAATAAGGCCTCTTTTCCATATACTAACTGGTATGGACTAAAACCAGTTGTATTCTTCCATGTAATTCTATAGGCCCATAGTGCATCTTGTAATTTTTCAAACCAATCTTTTCTGTTCAGCTGTACTATTTTTGTCATGATATTCTCTAGGACTTTATTTGTTGATTCAACCTGCCCATTTGCTTGAGGATGATATGGTGTAGATGTTCTGTGTTTGATCTTGTACTTCTCTGTTAGATCTCGTACCAGTTTTGATGTAAATTGTGTTCCTTGATCTGTTACAATTTGTCTAGGTACTCCATATCTGACAAAGATTTCTTTAAAAAGAAAGTTGACCACTATATCTTCTGTTGCTCTATGCACTGCTTTCGCCTCTGCCCACTTGGTTACATAATCTGTACATACTAAGATGTACTTGTTTCCATTTGATGATGGATTGATGGGTCCAACAAAGTCAAGCGCCCATTGCTCAAATGGTTCTATGAGGACTTGTGGCTTCAGCGGCATCTCATCTCTTGTTATTGGTCTCCCTGTTCTTTGGCAACTGTCACATTGCTTGACATATTTCTTAGAGTCTTGGAAGATGGATGGCCAGTAGTAGCCCAGTTGCAGCACCTTATATGCTGTTCGTTTATCTACAAAATGGCCACCACATGGTTCATCGTGACATGCCTTTAGAATATCTAATATTTCATCTTCTCGCACACATTTTCTAATTATCAAATCTGAACCAGTATAAAATAAATCACCATTTACCCAACTATACCTGGAACTTTCTTTAATAATTTTGTGTCTTTGCTTTTTAGTGAATTGGTTTGGTAACTTTCCAGAAGATAAATAGTTTTCCATGTCTGCAAACCATGGTGTTTTTACCGTGATAGCAAACAAATGTTCATCGGGAAAGTTATCTGCAACTGGATTTGGATCATTGGGTGAATGTATGCGGGACAAAAAGTCAGCTACTTGATTTTCCTTGCCTGGCCGATCTTGTATTGTGATATTAAACTCTTGCAGTAATAGTAACCATCTTGTTACTCTTCCATTGGTTATAGGTTTATTCATCAAATATTTGATTGCTGAATGATCTGTATGAATGAAAACTTGATATCCTGTTATATAATGTCTAAATTTGTTTACTGCATGTATAACGGCTAACATTTCTTTCTCGGTGACTGTATAGTTCAATTCTGCAGGTGTTAGATTCTTGCTTATAAAGTATATTGCATAATTGAACAAGTTCTCTTTCTGTCCAAGGGAGGCACCTATTGCGGTATCAGATGCATCGGTTGATATATGAAATGGCAAAGACCAATTTGGTCCACGGAGAATGGGTGCAACTGATAATTTTTCTTTTAGAATTTGAAATGCATTTTGACAGTCATTTGTCCAGTGAAATTCAATATCTTTTGCTAATAATTTGAACAGAGGTTGGGCTATTTTACTGAAGTTTTCAATGAATCGTCTATAATAGCCTGCATAGCCTAAGAAACTTCTTACCTCTTTCTGTGTTGTAGGAGGCATTAAGGTTACTAGGACTTGGATTTTTGTTGGATCCACTTTAATTCCTGAAGAAGAAATATGGTGTCCCAGAACTATTCCTTCTGTCAACATTATATAGCATTTCTCATTGCTTAATGACAAATTTGTTTCAATGCATCGTTTCAACACTTTCTCAAGATTATTTAAGCAATCATTATATGTGTTTCCATAAACTGTAAAGTCATCCATATAAACCTCTACACATTCATGGATTAGATCAGCAAAAATTGCAAGCACTGCTCGTTGAAAAGTTGCAGGTGCATTACATAAACCGAATGGAAAAACATTATATGCATAAGTTCCCCATGGGCAAGTAAATGTTGTCTTGTCTTGGTCTTCTGTTGCTATTCTAATCTGGTTGTACCCGCTAAACCCATCTAAGAAAGAGAAGAATTTCCTTCCAGCCAATGAGTCTAACACTTGATCAATAAATGGTAGAGGAAAATGATCTTTGAGTGTAGCTTTGTTTAGTTCTCGATAATCCACACATACCCTCCACTTTCCATTTTTCTTTGGAACAATAACCAATGGAGAAACCCATTGACTATCTGAAATAGGATAGATGAATCCAACATTTAACAATTTTTGCAATTCATCTTTCACTATTTCTTTCATCATAGGATTCATTCGTCTTTGAGGTTGTCTTACAGGTTTAATTTGTTCATCTGTATAGATGTGGTGGACACATGTGTTAGGATGGATTCCTTGCATGTCAGTATAATCCCAGGCAAAAGCTTTTGAATATTTCCGTAATAATGCAATTACCTCTTGTTCTTGTTCTGATTGCAACTCATTTCCAATGTTTAAATGTTTTCCAGGACTTACCTCAATTGTTTTTATTATTGGATTGGAGATTGTGTTTACAGGAAAGATGTCTATAAAAGAATTTCTCAAAGTTTGAATAGTACAGGTTTCCTGAAAACTTTGGTTCAAAAGGTTATTTGCAGCTTCATATTGCATTTCTCTAGGCTGCTCTGAAATACTTGGTTCTGAAATGAAAAGATCCATTAAGTCTTCATTCCCTTCTTCTTCTCTTAGATCAAAGAATTTATTTATACTTAAAACTGATTTAGTTTGTTGTTTTTCTTGAGCTTCAAGTACTGATTCTAAAGAAGTTGACTGTGTAGGTGAATAAAGAGCAATATGTTTCCTTTCTTCTCCATGTGAAATAATCATGCTTCCTGATCTGCATCCTATAAAGGCATCAGCGGTAGCTAACCATGGTCTGCCTAAAATTAGAGGATGTCCTCCCAAATTTGATTTTGGTTGCAGAATAAGGAAGTCAACGGGATACTCCCATGAATCCAAAGAGACTATTATATCTTCCAATATTCCTTCAGGAACAACTTTAGATCTGTCTGCCAATTCTAAGATTGTAGAGGTTGATCTAATGTTGTTCAAATGCAAAGTTTTCATGGTCTCCATTGTCATTACATTTATAGCTGCTCCCAAGTCTATTAATGTGTTTGGGACTGAAAAATTATTTATTGATATAGTAACCATAGGGATACCAGGATCAATATATTTTTCTATTTTGTTTTCTGTAGACATGAGACTTGCTAGTTTACCAATGACTTGGATTGTAGTAGGATCCTTCTTCTTTCTCTGAGTTTTCTTAATGCACATTTCCTTTATTGTTTTAGCATATATTGGTATTTCTTTAATTGCCTTTAACAAAGGAATTTTCACATAAGCATTTTTTAACTCATCTAAAATATCAAATTCAGGAAGGGTTATTTATTTTTGTTGTTCCACTAACCTTTCAGGATAAGGTGGTGTTTGAGTTGTAATGTTTGTTTCTTTCTGAATTTGTATCTTAGTTTGTGATGTTTCAGGTGATTCTCCTTGTTCGGTTGGTTCTTCTATGATTGGAGGAGAATCCTTTTTAAGCACTTTTCCTGACCTTAGATGGACTTCATTAAGAGGAAGAATTGAATATGTGGGAAAACATGTTGCTTCCTCTACAGTATATGCAGCTTTTTCCACCTTATTATTTGGATTTGCAATTGGTTGTGCTGGTAATTGAGTTGGTCTGGGTTGATTTGTGGGTAGCTGCAATTGTTGTGGTTGGGTCAACAACGGTGGGGGATTCTGCTGCGGATATGGAATGGATTGTGGATATGCAGAATGTTGTTGTTGAAATGGTATGGATTGAGGATATTGCGGATATGTGAATGGCTGTTGATATTGTTGCTGGTATTGTTGAGGTGGCTGGTTTCCATAACCATATCCTCTCCAACCTTGTGCAGGTTGTTGTGGATATTGTTGTGGAGACCAAGCTTGCCATGGCATTGGAGTTGTCCAAGGATTTTGAGATGGATAAAGGTAATTTTGTTGAGGGAATTGTTGCTGATTTTGTTGAGGCATCCTAGGTTGCCATGGTCTTCGTGGTGCTACATAATAAAAACCTTCCATTCCTGGCACTTCTTCCATTGAATTCATTTGTAATTCTTTCAATTTTAGACAATTTTCTGTGGGATGCTTTTCTGTACAAAGACCACAAACCTGAATACTCTTAACACTATCCAAAGGACATTCTCTTAATGGATGTTTGTTTCTACATTTGGGACAAAAGATTGCTAAAGCTTGGTCTTGTTCTTCTTTCCTCTTATTTGTCTTTAGCACATCTACTTGTGTCCCTAATGTACTTAAAAGATCTGTTTTGAAATTTTCCAATAAACTTCCTATTTCGGCTCGTGTTATCCCTCCTGCAGCTGACTTTGCTGCTTTTGAACTTACTTCTCTTCTTCCTGTTTTTGCTCTTCCTCTAGAATATTTTTGACATAAGTCAACAATTTCTTCGAATGGTAGGTTTGAGATATCTCCTTTACCCATCACATTCAAAATGTCAAGATATTCATCCCTTATACCCTTGAGAAAGATTGTTCGAATGGTTTCTTGATTTAAAGAATGTTGTTTAGATTTCTGTAGATTATACAAAAACCTTTCCAAATATTCTTCTAGACTTTCATCTTCTTGTTGTGTCATTCTAAAAATATCTTCCTTTGAATCTCTAGATCTGCAATAAGCTTGATATTTTTTAAGGAAGACTGATCTCATATCATCCCAAGAAGCTATTGTATGTTCTCCTAAACCCATAAACCATTTCAAGGCTGCTACTTTTAATGTTGCAGGGAAAAGACGAAGTTTATGGATGTCATCAGTATATCCATATGTTCTACATAGAATATCAAATTCAAACATAAATGAATCAGGATCTTCTGTTGACATTCCATAAAAATTTGGCAATACAGAAGGTGGAATATTTTTCTTTTTCACTTCTTCTCCTAATATTGCACTTGTGTCAATTATTGGAAAGCCAAAGGTAGTTTCATCTTCTTGTCTTTTCTGATCATTTTCCATTTTTCTATCATTTTCTTGTTTTGCATCCTCTTCTCTTTTTCTTCTCCATTCTGCTTGTTTTCTTTCATATTGAGCTCGTTGTTCAGGAGTGAGAATAACAGATCCATGTCCTTCTTCTGCCATTGGTTGATTTGTTTCAATTTTAAGTGGAGTTTCAGGTTGGTCAAAGATAGGAGGATTTATGGATGGAAATAAAGTTTGTTTTCCTTTGATAATTTCTTTTTGTTTTCCAGAAGTTAAAGATTGTTTTTGCTTTGCTTCCCAAGCTAACAAAGTTTGTCTCTCAATCAAAGTCAATCTTTGTCCACTTCTTTGTTTTTCTGCCAATTCCTCAATGATTGGATTACCAGTAACTGGGGTGTTTGATGATCCTATCTCTATTTGTGGGGGGTTTTTAATAAATCTACCATGAGGACCTCTATGTCTAGGCATAAAGAAACATAACTAAAAAGTGTAACTACTGTTTTTGTATTTTTTATTTTTTTCTCTCTATTGACTATGCCGATATTTGCCTCCCCGGCAACGGCGCCAAAATGTTGAGCTAATTTATGTTCCTAAACTAACACAATATTTATTATCAATCCGGGTTGTTTATGCTTTGAGGCAAGATCACTATATGTGAAGATCAGATATAATCAACCTTGAAAGATATGCTAAAAGTAATACATTTTACAACTCCAACTCAATTAGTTTAAAAGGAGGAATAATATTGAAATGGTTCTTGACTCAAGAAATTCATTTCAACCTCAATTACCACTTAATGAATCAGAGATTAAAAACCAAGAACTTTAAGATGGATAAATTATGTAATGAAAGAAGCTCTTAACTTAAGAGACATGTAAAGTGTTCCATTATAATTTATTCATCTTAATATCAAAAATCTCAACAAGAAATTGCTTGCACACAACAAAAGAAACCAACTTTAATTCATCATTTTCATAGAAGGGATGCTCAACTTGATACATCGGTTTTTCCAACTTGATAAAGTGATGAATAAGTTATAAACTAATGACATCAATCACTATGCATAAATCATTAATCAATCTGAAATAAAGCTTTGAAAACCAGTTCTACAACAAGGAAATAAAACTAGTTACAAGAAAGTGTACTTAGCTTGGAATGGGGGCCCTTCCACCCTTGCCTTGCACACTTGATAAATGATCTCAGAAGCTTAACTTCAGTCACACATCCATAACATTGAACAGAAAAATGATAACAGCACAAGTCTTCAAATTAACTCCTCAATCCAAAGTTGTCACAATATAAAAGTATAATAAGTCAATAATAATCATAATACATAAGCCATCAAAGCTTTGGCTTTAAATAAGAAGTCTCATGAAAAAACTGATCTATTTTTACTCAAAAAAACCCATCTACTTCTCATCCACCTATCTAAGTCGAATTCATTATTCTTATCCCAAGAAATATGGCCAATCCCATAGAATCTCAAAACTGCCCTATTTCTATGGGATTTCTGAATGACAAGTCATGATTGACTAGAACCAAATGGGCCTAATAAAGCTTGTTCTGTTCGAACTAAGCATAGCTGGCTTAATCCTATTTTCCAAGCTGTCCATCCATGCATTCAATTCGTGCCCAAGTGTCCTGCAACCACATCAACCATAGAGCTATTACGGGAATTTCTGAATCTGCCAATTTTGCACTAAAAACCAAACTTTCATAAAAACTTTAGAATTTGAAAAATTAAAATTAAATACCTAAATAGATATCAAATATATATCAAAATGGAATAAATGAATGGAAAATGGATGGAAAATAGATGGATTAGTAAGTTTCTTTGAGCAAAATAAGACCAAAACTAAGGCCACTT
>JAXQQM020086469.1:0-29069 GCA_034641835.2 Pinus albicaulis | reverse complement strand
ACATTTTCATTTCCTTTCAAGTTTTGTCATTGAAAATTTCAAATTTCTTTTTAAGTTTCAAGTTGGTAAATCATTATAGGGGATATCATTTCCTTGAACAAATATAACCATACTTGTTTTCATTTTAGAATTTCCATTTCACCTTAGAAAACCAAAAACAACAAAAAGTTAAGAAATAGGTTATCTTGCACATATAGTGCGCCGCACTTCATCAGCTTACGAATCCCGGATTGACAAATTAAATGCAGCAATTTAGGATACACTAAATTATTAAACGATAACAACACTTCCCGAAGCATAACAATGAAGTGTAACAATGAAATAAAACATAACAAAGATTATATAAAATATGCAAAACTAGGGCTTAAATATTGATCAATATCTCTCTAACCATAGAGTATTTTAGCTTTGTGAGAAGGTTTTATTCTTTGACATTTTATGAACCATAACCATCTCAAGGTTTCAAAAATAATTTCCCATTAGCTCATGGTAAATGTTTGAATGTGCGAAGCCTTGATACCGTAGTAGAAGCATAACACCTACTTTGAGAGGGATTTTGGAGGCCTTACAGTGGATTTTCTTTGAAAGTAGTATAGTGGAAAAATTTGAATGTTTATATAAAATGGGTCATCAAGCAACTGCACAAAGCCACAACCAACCCCTGAAAATTTTATTTGAATAGAACCTGTCTAAAAGTGACAAAAATTACCTGGAGTAACTATATTTTGAGAATTTATCTCAAAACATAATAGTTGTGCATAAACTAAAGGAGGTTTCTATTCTTTGGCCTATGATTGATAAAAACCTCTTTCTTGTTTCGAAAATTCATCTCCATTTATTCAGAAAAGGATTTTCAAGGAAAATTGTCTCTATGTGCAGTGTAAACCCTAGCTTGATCACGAAACCCTGAAAATGATGCCATGGGTCTGTGTTGGCTTAAACTTGGAATACTGACCTACTTTTTCGACCTTCGTCTCACCCTCCATGATGTTTTTCAACAAGGAAAGCCCTAACTTGATGTAGTGGATAGGGAAGGTGGAAAAATAGGAAAAGAGGGGATAGTGGTAGAGTGGTTTTAGGGACAGAAATGAAGTGGAAGGAAGATAGAGAAAAATCCCTAAAATTTTTGGGAGATAGGGTGATGAGTTGGCTACAGGATGCAAGTGGAATTTTTGGTAATGGGCATGTGAAAGGTACCCAAAAGGTGAAAACCCAGGGTTTCACTATTTTTTCTACCAAAATGTAGTGAAATTTAGGGTATTAATGAAATTGATTGAAAAGAGGGATGTGAGTGATAGGAGATGTTAGGGTATGGTGTATGAAGGTTATATGCAGTTTGTATATGGTTATGTTAGGTTTTTATCAGCTAAAAAAAACAAAAGATGAAAAACACCAAAAACGTAGTGGAGGTAACTTAATGAAGGAAACCACTCATTTGATAATGAATTTTGACTTGAGAGAGGTATGGAGGGTGTCCAATTACTGCTTAAGAAGTGAATTACCCTTTGTGCAGTGGTTTTGAACCTTGGAGAACTAATTTGGAGCTTAAACGCCAAAAGCGCAACACCTACGCAACGCCTACGTACCACACCGATAAGCGTAGCACAGGTAGTGTTGGCACAAATTTTCTTATTTTTATTAAACCCATGGAAGCTGTGGATTATGATGGTGAGAAGGGAGGAGTTATTTAATTATTTCCAAATATTTTCTAACTCCCTATGCAAATGAGTTGTATGGTGAAAATGAGATTTGTTCTCTTTTGTTTATGACATAATTGACTCTTATGGTGGCAAAACAAATGAGACCTAAACTCCAACCTAAATTAAGGTGTGGTGAATGACCTTAGACCCTAAATTATTGATGTATGACATGACCTTTTAAATAATGATGACCACGAATGGAGTGAAGGGAGTATCATTTTAGACCTAGACATATTCAATGAAAGAAATTTTATTTTAAAACTAACTTGAAACATGAAAATTTGACCTAGAACCACTACTAAGTAAACCTGGAAGAGTACACTTGATCATTGAACATTTGGAAACTAAAATTGGCTCCAGGTGGGGATGGAAACTCCTTCAGGAGATGTTAATAACATCTTAGAACAAGTAGCCATATCCATTGAGAAATGGAGTAAGTGCATCTACAATCCTCAAACTGATTCAAATCAAACTAAAAACTGAATTGTAAATCATCAACTACAAAATCTACTAGAAAATGACATTGAAAAATATTCTCAAAATTTTGAGCTTTTTCATCACACCTTACCTACTCTAAATGATCCATAAATCACTTGATCAAGTGAAGTCGAAGATCTAGAACAACCATGCAAGAAAATGGCTAAATTTCTTGCTCCTCCTACTTTCCTGAAAATAAAAGTGCTATGGTAATGACAACCCCAACTAAAAATTGAACCCAATATTTGTGAAATATTACCTCTTGTTGATTAGCAAAAAGAAGGGACATGCTTTCAAATATAATGGTTGATTGTTCTTCTTCATTTGGTTGATAACTCTTAAATAGAAATGCAGTAATTTGATATTCCATATCATCCAGATCAGAGACAACATTTTTATGTTCTTGTAGATCTCTAATTGAGGTATCCAAATCAGCATCAACATAAATATCTACAAGTGGTTTTTCATGCATATCAGAAAGAGAATTGTATTGGCTTTGAAATGTTGGAAATATGATTCTTATGTATTAATATGTTGTCCTTGATGGAAACTCTCTGGCTAATAATGGATTACATGTATTCTGGAAAAGCTTAGTAGTTTGTAGAAGGTCTATCAGAAGAAATGTGTAAAGTCTAGAAGAAGTTGATTAATTTTCATATTGAATGTTCTATACGTGGGTTTGTATAGGCCAAGTCGTGTATACACACAGATAAGAACGATCCAGATCATGTAATCCTTTTGCGCTCTAAAAATATGATACCAGGGGGCATTACCATGGTATTAGCCCATAGTATTGAGCATTATATCGTCTATTTTATTTCTTCCAAGAATACCATCGACAGTTGTGTGGTTTTGAATCATGGTATTGGTAAAGGCTAAATTTATATAAGGAGAAGAAGATCATAGTGCAAGGGTGTGCATGTGTAAGGGATTTCACTGAATACTTCTCTCTGAAGTATATCTGCATGGGTTGAACTCTATTTTATTGATAGATCTGAATCTATGATGCACCCTTGGATACAATGATCGATATGGATCTCTAGACCTAAAATGACTATGTTCTTGCATGATCTATTGAAGAGAAGATTAGATCTGTGACCTGGCACTTGTTTTCTAAAGTGAAGTGAATAAATTTGGGTAAGTTATATAGATTTCAAACATTCTGCAAAATTAATATTTACAGATCTATACACTAGTTTGTCTCGGTAAAAATGTGTATATACGCGGTTTTGTCTCAGAAAAAGCGAGTATGGAAGGAAGAGTTTTCTGAAGCTTATTGCAGAGGTTATTTGTTTATTTCTAATGTAATTTTTTTGTATGTCAATGAAGTTTTCATGTAGATATGGGTTGCTGGAATGTTGTATATGCTGCTAAGTTGAATATGTACAAATCTCATTAATGAGTGAGTAAATATGATTAATTATGTCTGACTGATTAAGGGTGCTGAAATACTGAAAGGATATTTGACTGAAAGCCTTAGATTTGGTTCTGAGACTGACCATATTCTAGAAGATCAATATTCACAGATCTATATGAAGGTTGGTGTGAAGGAAAGCGTGTATACACGTGGGTTCAGTAAAGCAAAGTAGCGTATGCATTTTAAGATAATGAATGTGCAGGGTTGAGTTTGATTCTACATACTGATTTTGAAATCTGAGTTATTAATGTATACTGGTTACATTGATCTTACTGTTATGATTGAAGTATTGGGTGAAGTTTATTATCATTGATATTTATGAAGAGTTGTGTTGAAGCTGTGTGATCTAGTGTGAAAATTGATGAAACGTGGTGTAGAGTGGTTCTGAGGGTTGAAGCGTTCAATGTGGAAGTAGAAGCTTCCTGCCAGTATAAGCTGGTGTTTTTATCAGGGGGCTGAAGCTCCCTTCTAGTAGTGGCTAGTAAATGAGATCAGGGGGTTGTAGCTCCCTTCCAGTAGCAGTTGGAGAACGAGAGAAGGTTGCAGCCTTTTGCAGGTAGATGCCTACGTACTGATATGAGTTGGCATCAGTACAATATTGTAAGAAGTTTTCCATATAATAAATATTGAAGACAGAGATGAAAACAACGGTGGTTTTCTCCCGAATTGGGTTTCCCCTTAAATCTTGGTGTTCATGTATGATGTTCTTGTGTGATGATTTATTCTAATGTTACTGCACATATTTACTACTTAACTAACTGTTGCATAACTGATAAGCTAAGTTAAAGATTGTTTCTGAAATTTTATCTAATGTTAAAGGTATCTTATTATACGCAAGTTTATGTTGGTATATCTGTGTGCATACACGAGTTGGGTTCTTTAAAGTCATGTATGTAATTCAGTAAAGAAAAATTTAAAGCTATCAGTGAGCTCTAAATACTAGTTCATCCCCCCACCCCACCGTGCCCCATCGCCCCCTGTACCCCCCTCTCAGTATTTTTCCCAACAATTGAAATCAGAGTTGTTCCTTCTGTAGAAGCTTAATCGCTTGAAGGAAGATTAGATAAGATGAGAAATAAAGATTGGAAAACATCTATCAGACCTCCTCTCTTCAACGAAAACAATTTAAGTTTCTAGAAGATAAGGATAAGATCCTATCTGCTGTCCCTTGGATCTGATGTATGGGATACAGTTGAAGGAGGTTATAAATATCCAGTGTCAGTTCCAACAAATCTAGTCGCAAGAAATAACTATGAAACCAATGCAAAGGCAGTCAATACATTATTGGGAATTTTGACTGAATCAGAATTTTTCAAAGTCATGTAGTTGAATACAGCAAAGGAGATATGGGACAAAATAAATCTGAGCTATGAAGATGATGCCAAGGTAAAAAGTTTTAAACTCCAAACTCTCATAATTCAATATGAAAAACTCAGAATGCATAATGAGGAAAGCGTTGCTAGTTTCTTTTTACATCTAGATGATATTGTAAATCGTATGAGAAATCTGGGTGAAACCATAAATAACACTACTCTGGTAAAAAAGGTTTTAAGATCTCTATCTCCCAAATTCGATTCAAAAGTGTCCGTTATTGAAGATAAGCAGGATCTACAAACTCCTACTGTTGTTCAACTTCATGGGATTCTGACTGCTTGTGAAATGAGTAAAGGAGGTCCATCTGAAGTCAAATAAGTTTTATTTAAAGCTACTGAAAAAAGGAAAGGAAGTAGAAGAAAAAGAATGATCAGGGTATGTTTCAGAAGAAGATGAGATAAATTTTGTAAAGAAGCTACAACTTAGCACTGGAAGGTTCAGAGGTAAGCTTCCTTTTAAATTTTTTTCTTGTGGAAACGTTGGTCATTATGTTGCTAAATGTCTCCATAAATATAATCACGAGAAGGGAAAGGAAGTGGAAAAAGGAAATAAGAAATGATTTATGAATAGAAAAAACTATTATACTCATGAAAATAGTGATGGTCTATCAAATAGTGAAGAAGGAGAATCTGATCAAGATATTAGACTACTCAGGGTTTTTGAAAAAGACACTAGTGAGGCTAAGATACTTTTATGGATGAATTAGAAGAAAATGATTTTCTTGAAGAAATAAATAATCTCAAAATATGTTTGGAAGAAAACAAAATTTCCATAGATACTCTAAAGAATCAACTTATAGAAAAGGAGAAGCACAATGAGAAATTAGAATGTGAAATAGTAAGTCTAAGAAAGGAAATTGAGAAAGTGAAAAATTTAAATATTAGATTGGCTAAATGAATTGAAACCTTAGATGAAATTATCAAGGTACAACGATCTCCTCTTATAAATATAGGTCTTGGATATATCAGAGAATCCTCTCAGTCTTCAGCACCAAGCTATCTAAATGCAGCTAAAGCTAGTCTGCAACATTTTGACACTCAACAAAAGAACAAAGAGACTACACAGGTAAAGAATCACCATTTCAATACAAGGAAGAACAATAACAGAAATATCAATCAGTAGGTAAAAATAAATAGAAGGTTTCATGATCACGGAAATTTCTTCTTTAATGGACAATGTTTCTCATGTCATAATTTTGGTCATAAAGCTACTCAATGTGTTGCATACAAAACCATCATGACCAGAGAAGAAAGAACGAAAAGAAATGAGTCTGGAATAAAGAAGAATACTTATAAAAACTTTTCTCCTCTTCAAAATGAAATTGAATGTTCTTATTGCAATAACTTTGGACATGAAGAGTCTGAATGCAAGAGAAAACTTTAGCCAAAAGAGCATATACCTTCAAATTCCAAGGTATGGAGAAAGAATAACTTATAGGTTGAAATATGTGGCATAGATTTATTTCCTGAAGGGGAAGAAAATCAATGGCACATTGATAGAGGATGCCCAAAACACATGACAAGTGATAAAAATAAACTCCTTTCATACAATGCTCTAGGGAAGGAAAAGAATTTTACCTTTCGAAATGACTCTCCTACTGTCATTAAAGGAAAAGGTTCTATTTTTCTTAAAGAAAAGGTGAAATCTAACAATGTTATGTATGTGGAAGGATTAAATCATAACTTTTGAAGTGTGAGTCAAATGTGGGATCAAGGAAATGAAGTTTTCTTTAGTTCAAAAGAATGTGTAGTACGTGAACTTGACACAGGAAAAACAGTAATAAAAGGAACTAGAACACCAAGCAATCTGTATGTATTGAAAGGTGGTGAAGAGCAATGCTACTTGTGTAAATATTTATAAAATTTGCTATGGAACATAACATTGGGACATTTGAGCTTCTCTCAAATAAGAAAATCTAGCAGACTCAAGGCTATTCATGATCTTCCTAGCATCACTCTACCTTAAAGTACCATATGCAAGTCATGCCAATTCGGTAAGAAAACCAAGGTGCAATTCAATGCCTAAGAAGGATTAACAAATAAGCCTCTTGAACTTATACATACTGATCTATGTGGTCCTGTAAGGAAAAGGTCACCTTGTGGAGAACAATACTATATTTTATTTATTGCTGACTTCTCTAGAATGTGTTGGATCGGTTTACTAAAACATAAAGATGAAGCATTTGAAAATTTTAAGATCTTCAAAGCGTTGGCTGAAAATGAATTAGATCTAAAAATCAAATGTCTTAGATCTGACTGAGGTGGATAATATATATCAGATGGATTTTTTTATTTATATGAACTTCATGGCATAAAAGACAATTTTCTATAGCTAGAACCCCACAATAAAATAGCGTGGTAGAAAGGATGAATAGAATAGTTCAACAAATGGCTCGGGCTATGCTTGATGAAACTGGAAGGGGAGAACCAGCACATAGAGCAGTAAATATTCTTAACAAGGCTCATGTTCGTGTGAACAGTGATAAAACTCCTTATGAACTCTGGTATGGCAATCTTCCCACTGTAAATCATTTTAGAATTTTCGGAAGAAAATGTTTTATCAAGAACAAGCAAATGAAGGAATATTTCTTGGTTACTCTTCTAGAAGTAAAGCATATAAATGTTACAATAAAATACTTCGGAAGATTGTTGAATGTATTGATGTTTTAATTGACGAGCCTCTCTTAGGTCCTAAAGGGGAAATAACAACAACAAATGAAGATGATGATTATATATATTTTCCCTCATCAAATAGAAAAAATATAGAAGGTGAACCCAATGAAGCACCAAAATAAGATCTATCTGAAAAGGCTCCATCCAGGTATGTTCAAAAGAATCATCCAGAATCTCAAATTTTGGGAGAAAAGGGATCAAGTGTCCAAACAAGAAGAACTCTTGTAGGATCCCCTAAATATCTAGAATTCTTATCCACTATTGTACCACATAATGTAAATAAATCTAGTAAAGATGAATGTTTTATTCAAGCCGTGAATGAAGAACTTGATCAGATTGAAAAGAATCATACTTGGGAATTGGTTCCAAGACCCCATGATAAAAATGTTATTGGAACAAAATGGATATTCAAAAACAAGTTAAATGAAAATGGAGATGTTATTAGAAGCAAAGATAGACTTGTTTGTAAAGGGTATGCTCAACAAGAAGGTATAGACTTTAATGAAACATTTTCTCTTGTAGCCAGACTTGAAGCCATAAGAACATTTCTTGCCTTTTCAAGTTTTCAACAATTCAAAGTTTATCAAATTAATGTTAAATATTCTTTCCTCAATGGTGATCTAGAAGAAGAAGTTTATATAGAACAACCAGGAGGATTCATTCTGGGAAATGATGAAAAACTTATTTGCAAACTTCAAAAGGATTTATATGGTCTCAAACAAGCTCCTCGAGCATGGTACTATCGTCTTGACAAATATCTTCAACAATAAGATTTTACAAAGGGATCTGCTGACAGTCACTTATACACAAAAATTGATAATGATAAACTATTGATTATAGTTGTGTATGTTGATGACATCATCTTTGGAAGTAATGAAGAGTCCATGAGTCAGAAATTTGCTCCTGTTATGCAGCAAGAATTTGAAATTTCGTTAGTTGGGGAACTAACATATTTTCTTGGCTTACAAGTGCAACAAGCAACACATGGAAATTTTCTATCTCAAGAAAAATATCTTAAGAAAATTCTGAAGAATTATGGGATGGAAGACTGCAAACCTATGAGTACTCCAATGGTAACTTGATGTAACCTCAGTTCTCATGATGATTCTCCCACGGTGAATCAACTTGAATATAGATCCATAATTGAAAGTCTACTTTATCAAAATAGGACAAGACCAGACATTATACATGTAGTTGGGATTGTTGGACGATTCCAAGCTAATCCAAAAGAGTCTCTTCTTGAGGTTTTAAAAAGAATATTAAAATATCTACAAGGGACTGAAGACTTTGGTCTATGGTATCCAAAGAATGCTAACCTTACTCTTCATGCTTACACATATGCAGATTGGGCTGGAAACGTTGATGATCAAAAAATCGCTAATGGTGGTACATTCTATATGGGCCCTCGATTAGTATCGTGGTTCAACAAGAAACAAATTTTTATTTCCTTATCTATAGTAGAAGCATAATATGTGGTTGCCGCATCATGTTGCACACAGCTTCTTTGGATGATGTATACAGTACAAGATATTCAAATCAAATCTTCACCTCCGATGTCCATTCTATGTGATAATACAAGTGCCATTAGTATCTCGAAAAATCATGTTATGTATTCTAGGACCAAGCACATTCCTATCAAGTATCACTTCCTACGTGAACAAGTGCTTGAAAAAAAGGTTAAATTGGAGTCAGTTCCCTCCAAAGAACAAGTTGTATATATATTTACTAAACCACTTCCCAGGGAAGCATTCGAATACCTCAGACAGAAGCTGGGAGTTGTCTCTGCCTCTCTCATCAAATATGCCTAATTTCAGAAGATTATATTTGATACATTGGTTTTGTAAAGGAGAATCACGTATATACATGATTTTCTGTGCATAAAACCTCGTATGGGTTTTGCTGATAGAAATTCTCTGGGTCAGCTTTCAAAATAGTTAGTGGTGTTGTTGGGTAATCTTTGTTGTTGTTCTAGTATTCATCTTACTATATTGTTCTTTGATATTTATCTCGTTGATGAAGATGCTTTTATGAATTGGTTGTTGAAGGCGCTTAGGAGAACAAGCTTAGGGGGAGCTCCTGCCTTGTGGAAAAGAGTGCATTGTTGGAATTTTGATTGGCTTCTGTTTTATGATCTCTCTCTTGAGATATTTTGGTCATGATTATAAAAATTCATATCTCTAATTTATTGAAAAGGTCATGTTAATACCTATGATGTAAAATTATTATATCTAGTCATGTAAGGACTTGTTCATTTTTGTAAACCCACTTTTTTGGGTAGTTGGCTCAAATATGTAATTCCACTTGGTTGGATCATTGATGTAAGTATGAGTCCTTGGTGATAGGAAAGGTCAAAATTGGTCGAGTTATAGAGTCATGTACTTCATTGAAAAATTTGTCTAAAAATTCAGCATGAACTCAGGGGGAGCATGGTAACTTCAGTACACATCAGATCTGAAACACTCTTCGGTATTGATCCGCCCTTTTCCCTTGATGTCAAAGAGGGAGAGTATTCTGATATGGTGATCATATGGTGAGAAAACTCCATCATGGTTGCAATCAAGTCCAAGGGGGAGATTGTTGGCAATATGGTTCTTATGTCTTAATATGTTGTCCTTGATGGCAACTCTCTGGCTAATAATGGAGTATATGTCTTCTAGAAAAGTTCAGTAGTTTGCAGAAGGTCTATAAGAAGAAATGTGTAAAGTCCAGCAGAAGTTGGTTAATTTTCATATTGAAGGTTTTATACGCGGGGTTGTATAGGCCAAGTTGCATATACACGTAGATAAGAACGATCCAAGTCGTGTATGCCTTATGCGCTCTAAAAAGATAATACTAGGGGGCATTACCATGGTACTAGCCCACAGTATTGACCGGTGTATCATCTATTTGATTCCGTGCAAGAATACCATCGAAAATTGTGTGGTTTTCACTCATGGTATTGGTAAAGGCTAAATCTATATAAGGAAAATAATACCATAGTGCAAGGGCATGCATGTGTAAGGGATGTCACTAAATACTTCTCTCAGAAGTATATCTGAATGGGATGAACTATGTTTTATTGATAGATTTGAATCTATGATGCACCTTTGGATAAAATGGTGGATGAGGATTTGTAAACCTGAAATGACTATGTTCTTGCATGATCTATTGAAGATATGATTACATCTGTGACCTGGTGCATGTTTTCTGAAGTGAAGTGAAGAAATATGGGTAAGTTATATAGATCTGAAACATTCTACAAAATTAATATTTACAGATCTATACGCTAGTTCGTCTCGGTAAAAGCGCGTTTATACGCGGATTTGTCTTAGAAAAAGCGTGTATAGAAGTCAGGGTTTTCTGAAGCTTATTGTAGAGGTTATTTGTTTATTGTTTTTTTATTTCTGTTGTCTGTCAATGAATTCTTCATGTAAATCTAGGTTTCTTGAATGTTGTATATGCTGCTGAGTTGAATATGTACAAATCTGATCAATGAGTGAGTAAATATGTTTAATGATGTCTGAATGATTAAGGGCACTGCAATACTGAAAGGATATCTGACCAAAAGCCTCAGATATGGTTCTAAGATGGACCATATTCTAGAATATCAATATTCACAGATCTATACGTAGGTTGGTGTGAAGGAAAGCGTGTATACACGCGGGTTCGGTAAAGCAAAGTAGCGTATGCATTTTGAGATAATGAATGTTTAGAGTTGAGTTTGATTCTACATACTAATTATGAAATCCGCGTTATTACTATATACTGGTTATATTTATCTTATTGTTTTGATTAAATTATTGGGTGAAGTTTATTATTGTTGATCTTTATGAAGATTTGTGTTGAAGCTATGTGATCCTATGTGAAAGTTAATGAAAAGTTGACTACAATGGTTCTAAGGGTTGAAGCCTTCAGTATGGAAGTAGAAGCTTCCTGCTAGTAGAAGCTAGTGTTCTGATAAGGGGGTTGAAGCTCACTTCTAGTAGTGGCTGGTAAATGAGATCAGGGGGTTGTAGCTCCCTTCCAGTGCAACTAGAGAATGAGAGAAGGTTGCGGCCTTCTGCAGGTAGATGCCTACGTACTGATATGAGTCTGCATCAGTATAATATTGTAATAAGTTTTCCATATAATAAATATTGAGGGCAGAGACGAAAGCAACGGTGGTTTTATCCCGAATTAGGTTTCCACCTTAAATATTGGTGTTAATGTGTGATGTTATTGTGTGATGATTTATTTTGTTATTACTGCACATATTTACTACTTAACTAACTATTGCATAACCGATAAGTTGAGTTAAATATTGTTTCTGAAATCTTATCTAACATTAAAGGTCTCTCAATATACGCAAGTTTTTTTTGGTATATCCGTGTGCATATGCGAGTTGGGTTCTTTAAAGTCGCGTATGGAATTCAGTAAAGAAAAATTTAAAGTTATCAGTGAGCTCTAAATATTGATTCACCGCCCCCCCCCCCCTCTCATTATTTTTCCCAACATGAAAAAATTCCACCCCTTGATCCTTTGAAGGCTAATGAAAATGTTCATCAAACTCAAGACAAAAAACATGTTGTACATTATTTTTGACCTCAAAGGATAAATCACTATTCTTTAGAATTTATTTACAAGCAAAATCAAAATTCTAATCTACACATATTTCTAATTCTTCCTGAATTAAAAACTCAAAAGAGGATAGGGGTGAAGGATAGTTGGACATAGCATCTTCATATATATCTTGGTTGCTTGAATATTGGCAAGACTACTATAGATTATCATCAACTTCGAAACATGGAATATCAATGTCATGCTTTGAAGAATTCTACTCAAGTTTGTTGTAATCCATGGAAGAATCCATGATCTTCTCATGGCGGTGAAAAAGGTTTTCATTCAAATCATCCAAAATTTCATCATCCATGAACTCTTCATCGCCATAAGCACTTTCTAGCTCTTGAATAAAATTCTCAAATTGATCACAACAATCCTCAATCAAAATCAAAGAATGATAGGGTTCTTTATACTTCTCAAAAAATATTGAGTGAAAATCCTTGAGAGAATAAATACAAGAAGGAAGAAAGCTTTCATATTGAAACCGTTATTTTTCTTCTAATTTGATTGTGAACATCTTCATTAAATAATCTTCATGAAAATTAATCTTCAACTTATGCACATGCATATGAAATCTTAAATGAAGTGTAGCATCGTCACCTTTTCCATCTCTGAATTTTGGCATGTATGTTTGCCAATCTACCTAAGGCATATGATTTGGAAAGCCTAGAAAATTATCTCGATGCATAGGAGCATACCTAGCATTCCTTCTTGCAGTTGAATCCATCTTGAAAATAATGAAGTCACCAATAGTTCTTGAAGCTACTAGTTTTTAAACAGTGGAGTCACCATGAAAACTCTTTAACTTTTGGATTCTTTACCACTAGAGTCGCCAGGTGAAATATGCACAACTTCTCTTGTGCCGGACCACTATTCACCATCAGCAATTAGAGCTAATATTTGTTATTCCTTCCTAGGAAATATTTAACCTTCGCTCCCCCACAATGATTCAAAAAATTTTATCACTCTCCTGAACTTCCCAAGGCTAAAAATGGGATTGAAGAAAGGTAACCACAAACTAGGCTTTAGCTCAGGTAGATTGCCCTACCAGGACCAGAGAGGGCTCTCTCATTGTCACTTTTGTAGTCAAAGGAATGACTAAGTATCTAATTATCTTAGGCTAGGTTTGTAAGCTCAGTAAATAGGATTTTTTTCGATGTTTTAAGTGTTGGATAGAAAGGTCAGTGAGAAGGCTAGGTGTAGGGTTTATAGGTCTGATTTCCAAGGTCAATTTGTAGAGAATGTGTGAAGCTAGGTAGGTAGATTGAAATCATGTTTAAATTTTCATTGAGTATAGGATGAATTGAAAGAGATTTTGAATGAGAATGGAGGTGAATTAATTCATTTATAAGTGAATATACATATCATGTAAACCTTTCCTAAAACAGAGCATGAACAAACATGATTTCTGCTTATAAACTTACAATATAAAGATATGGAAAGATGTATTTGAAATAAAAATATATATCATTTAGCATGAATATATAAAACTACATAAGAAGAACAAATGCTTCAATGCGTACCATAAAATTCTGAATATAAGTTCTACAAATTTGTCTCTGACTTCATTCCAAAATGTTGATTAGAATAGCTCCACTACAAAATAATACTATCCAACCTAAAAAAAGAAGAAATAGAGACTACTTATAGAAAAAATGCACTATGAAACCTCATGAGGTAGAAATCCCATCCAAAATGGATCATAAATACACAATATGAGTCATTTCCTACATTCTAGGGAGGATAGAAACCATTCCTTGAATTTCAACTATGAACTAGGAGTGCTTGTCCCTTACATTAAATTACATATTCCCTCATGATAGGAGGAAAAAAATAAATAAATAACTCTAATTCCAACTCATAAGACAACAAAACCTCGAATTTGTGACATTTTCTAACCTTGAAAAGTGTCCTGAGGAATCCAGTGTTGATTTGTAACATTTCTGATAGGAGGGTAACGGAAATTTGTAGAAGCATAATAGATGTTTTCAAAAACTTTTGACGCATTTTTCGGAGTCCAAATAAAATTATGAAAGAATCGTCAACTAGCCCTATGTCTCTAGTTTCTAGAACATCGTGAATTTTTCAAAATAACCCATTGGAAGGCCTCCAAAAATCCATTCTCCGAAGGTTACTCCAAAAGTGTAGCAGAGGCTTCCAAAGGGTGGCAGAAACATGCAAAATGAGTATTTTTTTGGCCTTTTCTTCAAAATTAAAGTTTTTCATGCCAAGGGGGTTTCTCATATGTGATGTACTCATCAAAATTAATCCATCCATGTAAACAAATCATCATTTGGATGACCCCAAAATAACTGCAACCAAATTTTTCTACGCTTCTGTGACGAGTAATTTCCATAATTGAGCAAAAACCACAAAAATTACCAAAATTCTTAAAAAATTCTCAAAAGTGGTTCTGTAGCACATGCGAGTGATGGTATAAAAAACCAAGGAATATTTCAACCAACAAATCTAAGCTATCCTTCTCTTTAAGCTTCATTTGAGCTTTGCACAAAACCTCAAACATCCAGTCCTCTCAAAATATCTTTTGGCTAGGGGTGAGGCATTGATTTCATGCATTTTTAAGGGTTCTAACCTAAGGTGGTGCCCTCCCTTGAAGCTATTCTTCTCACTCTCCATTTTTTTTATCATGGAAAGGATGAAAACCATAGTGTTTTGGTGGAATGAGTATATGTAGTAAAATCTTGAAAAAGGGAGTGTAGGAATAGTGCAGGTTTAGAGGGTGAGATGGAGGGTTATGGAATATTTTAGAAAAAATTAAGTGAATAGGGTGGAATTTTAGCTCCATGCTTTGGGTGGAATTAAAGAAAATGGATGTGAGGAGGGTGATGAATTCAAGAAAACACTTGAAATTTCCAATTTTTAACTGTGCAAATTTGATAGAATTTAGGGTTTTGTGAGAATGACTATAAGGGAGGATATGGATGATGGGAGATGAGAGTGTGAGGTGTATTAGAGGTTTATGATAGTGTTTAGGTACTAGGGTTAGGGTTTATTTAGCTGGAGTAGGTTAGGGTTTATCAAATGGAGTCTTTCTATGCCATGAATAAGTGATGATATGGAGAGATATAGAGTAAACATGAAAATGAATTGAAAACTCAATAAATTTTCCAAGGGAGGGTATGAGAGTAATGACTTACTATTTTTTAGGGGTCCAAAGAGTAATGGTCACAAGCCTTGAGCTTGTTTGAAGAGATTTGAAGCCAAAAAACTAATTCTGGACCCTTTTTGGAGGTGAAATACCAAGTTACAAAAGCATAACAACATTTCCCGGAAGTGTAACAACACTTCCCGGAAGTGTAACAACTGGCTCAGAAACATAACAAACGAATTCCCAAAATATGAAAACATAGGGCTTAAATATGGATCAATACCTCTCTAAAATTAACATTTTTTGCAACAGTGAGAGAGGGTTTTTCTACTTGGCATGTTATGAACAATAACCTCCTCTAGTTTTCAAAAATACTTTCTCATTAGCTTAGAATACAAGTTTGAAGTTGATCGCTCAAAATTTGCATAAGTGTAGCACACTTTAAGTAGAAGCGTAGCACCTATTTTGAGAAGGAGTTTGGAGGCCTTTCTAGAATATTTTACGGATTAAATTGGTATGGTTGGAAAGCTTAGGATTTCTTATATAAAATGGAGTCATAAAGCACTGCAAAACCTTGCTCCAAACCCATGAAAAATTGATTTGAAGAAAACTTATCCAAAAGTGCAGAAAAATGACCTAGAACAACTGTATTTTGAGCATTTCTCTCAAACCATAACACCTGTGCATAAAATGAAGGTTTTATTTGTTCTTTGGAATATTATTGACAAAAACCTCTTTCCCTTTTCGCAAATTCAACTCCATTTCTTCAGAAAATTATTTTGAAGAAAAATTGTCCATGTGTGTAATGTAAACCCTAGCTTGATCGCCAAACCCTGAAAAGAATGCCATGGGTCTGAGTTGGTTCAAACATGCAATGGTGACCTCCTTTATGGACCTTCTTCTCACCCTCCAATATTTTTTTCAACAAGTAAATCCCTAGCATGATGTAGTGGATAGGGAAGGTGGAAAATTAGGAAAACAGGGGATAGTGGTAAAGTGGTTTTAGGGACGGAAATGAAGTGGAAGGAAGTTAGAGGAAAATCCCTATAAATTTGGGGAGATAGAGTGATGAGTTGGCTACAAGATTCAAGTGGAACTTTTGGGAATGGGCATGTGAAAGGTACCGAAATGGTCAAAACACAGGGTTTCACTAGTTTTTTTGCCAAAATGTAGTGACAAATATGGTTTTAATGAAATTGATGGAAAAGGGGGTTGTGAGTGATTGGATATCTTAGGGTATTCTATATGAAGGTAACTATATGAAGGTTAGATTAGTTTTTATCAGCTAAAACAAAAAAAAGATGAAAAACACCACAAATGTAGTGGAGGTAACCTAATGAAGGAAACCACTCATTTGCTGATGAATTTTGACTTGAGAGAGGTATGGAGGGTGTCCACTTACTATTTAGGAAGTGTATGAAATTTTGTGCAGTTTTTTTGAACCTTTCAGGACTGATTTGGAGCTCAAACACCAAAAGCGCGGCAATTGAACAACACACCTAGAAGCGTGGCACATGCAGTGTTGGCACAAATTTGCTTATTTTTCTTCAACCCATGGTAGTTGTGGAGTATGATGGTGAGAAGAGATGATATATTTACTTATTTCCCTATATTTTCTAACTCCCTATGCAAATGAATTGTATGATGAAAATGATATTTTTTCACTTTATTTTATGACATAATTGACTCTTATGATGGCAAGACAAATGAGACCTAGACTATGACCTAAATGAAGGTGTGGTGAATGAAATCAGACCCTAGATGATTGATGGATGCCATGACCTCTGAAATAATGATGACCATGAATGGAGTGAAGGGAGTAGCATTTCAGACCTAGACATATTCAGTGAACAAAATTTTATTTGAAACATGAAATTTTGACTTAGGACCACTACTAAGTAAACCTGAAAGAGTACATTTGTTCACTGAAAATTCGACACTAAATGTGGTATCAAGCTTCGACACAAGGCCAGGAGTCAGGAAATCAAGGAATTATTTTAAGATTTTTTGGTAGACTTGTATGAAGTTTTTAAGAGATCAAAGGGTTATAGAAGTACTTCAGGAGTTGATAGACTCCTGTGCGTCTAAAGGAGACCATGAAGAGAGATGCATGTGGTAAATAACATGCATCGACAAAAGAGAACTGGAAGAGAAATGAGGCTCGGTGCGCAGATAGGAGAATATGAGATTGACCAAGTTCTTCTGGATCTGGGGTCTGGTGCTAATGTATTGACGAAGCTGACATGGGAATTTATGGGTCAGAAAAAGTTACAAGGGTCACCTATCCGGCTAAAGATGTAAAATCAACAAAAGTCTGTTCCTATGGGAATATTACCAGGTGTCACAATGGATATTGGAGGAGTGTGTACTACTATTGACTTCGAGATAATAAAGATTTTTGATGACAATAACCCTTATCCTGCAATACTTGGACTTGACTGGGAATTTTAAAATTTGGCCATAATTAATCTGAAGAAGAGATCGATGATATTTGAAGGAAACAATATGAGGGTAATTGTTCCTTTGGATCCATTGGAAGGGGAAAGATACACTGAACCAGTCAGAGAAGAATACTGCGCAACAAACATATACAACATTTATCAAATGACAACAAATGAGGAAGATTGGGTTAACCCTACTGGATAAGGCAAGTTGAGTTGGGAGCATGACAGTTCTTGTACCTCAGATTCAGATGAAGAGTTGGAAAATTGTCTGAATAGGTTGCATGAAGTATCCACAAGGTGATGTTTAAGAGTTACCAAATCAGTTCGTTTTATGAAATATAAGGTATGTAATGTGCCTTCTTATGATGGCATAGGAGATGTGAATACTTTTCTCAATGATTATGAAGAACAATTTCAAGAACATCAAAGGTTGTTAGCCTTGGATGTAGCCCTAAAAGATACACCTGCTAGATGGTGGAATGAACATAAGAAGAATATAGGAGGTTGGCAAGAATGTCGAAAATTAATGTGGATTAGTTTTGGACAAATAGAAACACAAGTGCAGATATAATATGATGGTAAAACTAATCCTAGGGAGCATATCCAGCTATGCACTTTAGCATGGAAGGAGATTCCATAACAGGAGTGGGTACATGGATTCATTCATACATTGGACATGATCCCCAAGAACTAGTACCTAGAGACTAAGCTTTGACATGGTACTGAGAATTGGAAAGACATGGTTGATGGCTTCATATTAACATTCAACTTTTAGGATGATTTCCTACACATAGATATTTCTCTTCAGGCAGTAAAGAATAAGTTTCTTGAAAATGTCACCTCGGTGACATTGCGACAACCTAATTGGGTTGTGCAAATAGAGTATGCACTGGAATGCTATAATATTATCCCATATGGAGAAGACGAAGATCCTTGTAACATCAACATAGTAGAATCATAAGAATACCACAAAGTCAATAGACTTGAGATATAGATACCAGAAATAACGAAGCCACTGAATACTAAGAAGGTAAACATAGGATCAGAGGAGGATCCCAAGTTTGAAACTATAAGATATTATTGGGATGAAGAAATAGTCAGTAAATTTACAGATTTACTTCATGAATATCAAGAAGTGTTTCCCATCAAATTTTCAGAAATGAAGGGTATACTAAGAGATCTAGGAGTCATGAAGCTTCCTTTGAAGCCTGATGTGAAGCTAGTGAAAAAAATACCTTACATAATGATCCCAAAGGATAAGGAGAAAGTCAAGGTAGAGCTTGATAAGATGATATTAGTATGGATTATTGAAACTGTCAAAGAAATAGATTTTTTGAGTCCTATGGTGGTACACGAGAAGAAGAATCAAGGAGAAATTAGGAACTGTATTGATCTAAGGAAGGTGAATGATGCATGTCTACATGATCCATTTCCTACCCCTTTAACAGATGAAGCGTTGGACAATGTCAGAGGGTAATAAGCCTACTCATTTACAGATGGATTCTCAGGTTATCATCAGATTAGGGTTGCACCTAAAGATCGACATAAGTCCACATTTGCTACGGAATGGGGCTCTTCTCAATACACAATCATGCCTTTTGGATTGAAAAATTCCCTTGCTATGATTTCTAGGGTGGTATTTACAAATTTTAAGGAGTACATGCACAAGTTTTTGGAGGTATATTTTGATGACTAGATATTATTTGGATTATTGAGTAAACATGTAGGAATTTTGAGGCTTATGGTCGAAACATGAAGAAATTATCATATCTATTTGAATTTAAAGAAGAGAATATTTTGTGCACCAATCAGAATATTGTTGGGACATATTTTCTGTAAGTAAGGACTAATGGTAGACCCTATGAATATTCATATCATTGTGAAATTGGATCTACATAAGACAGTAAGACAATTTCATACTACGTTGGGACATATTGGGTACTATGATAATTTCATTAAGGGCTATGCACAGATTACTGCGCCCATGGAGAAATTGTTGAAGAAGGATGTAACTTTTTGATGGAATGAATAATGTTAGAAGAGACTCGACAGATTGAAATAAAATATGGTAGTTACGCCTATAATAGTGTTCAATGATTGGACCAAGGACTTTCATGTCCATGTGGATGCCTCTTGTATAGATTTGGGTGTGGTTGTGAAACAACCTGGTGAAGGAAAGATTGATCATCCTATAGCTTTTTCAAGTAGGAAGTTATCTACAATAGAAAATAATTACACCACCACAGAAAGGGAAGTATTGGCCATGTTGTATGCTTTGCAGAAGTTTAGACATTATTTGCTCAGGTCACATTTTAAGATGTTTATAGATCATTCTACATTAAATTATTTTCTTAAATAACCTGTCCTAGGAGGAAATATTTGCAAATGGTTTCTTTTATTCTAGTATTACGACTTTGAGATCATTGTTAAACTAGGGAGGATGAATGCAGGACCTGACCATATGTTAAGATTGGAAACAGGGGAATAACCAACTAGCATCACTTCATAGACATTATTTAGTTTTTAACCATAGGAATGGCTCCTTCAGAGTATACTACATAGCAAAAGAAATAATTGGTGGTTAAGGCAACTGAAATTTGAATAACATAAGGACATCTATATAAGTTGGGACCGGATGAGATAATACGTAGATATATTCCTGAACATAAAAGATAGATGATTCTAACAGAAGCCCATGGAGGCGCAATTGTTGGACATTATGTAGGAAAATATATTATGTAGAATATTTTGAGAGTAGGACTATGGTGGCCTACAATACACAAGGATGCAAAGCATTATTGCAGAGCATGTGATATGTGTCAAAGAATAGGGAAGCCTTCCAGAATAGATGAGATGCCATTACTAACACAAGTTACATTGTAGACTTTTGATAAGTGGGCCATTTATTTTTTTGGACCAATCAATCCACCCGGAAAAAGGATTGGTGTGAGGTACATAATTACAACAACTAACTACTTGACAAGATGGGTTGAAGCACAACCCATAAGGGAGTGCAGAGCAGAAACTATAGTAAAGTTTATCTTTGACTATATATTGTATACATTTAGATGTCTAAAGATTTCGATGAATGATCAAGGGTCACATTTTTTGAACAAGAATTTTGAAGCATTGAGTGAGGAGTTACAAGTCTATCATTAGAAGAGTACCCCTTATCACCCTTAGGCCAATCGAACAATGGAAGAATTTAATAAGATTTTGGAGAATGCACTCACTAAAGTATGCAATGTGCATAAAGATTATTGGGACCTTAGGATTCCAATAATGTTATGGGCCTATAGGACCACATATAAGAAGTTGACTGTTCACACATCCTTTAGGTTGGGTTATTGGAAATAAGCTGTGATTCCTCTAGAATAAATTATGCCTAGCTTGAGGATTCCATATTTTGCATATATGGAATACCCTGAGATAATGGAGGAAACAATGTTGCAGTTGCTTGCTTTGGAGGAAGATAGATTTATAGCAGGATCCATAAGTAGGTGTAGAAAGCAAGGGAAAATTCCTGGCATGAAAAACATATTAAGAAGAAGAAATTCTAGGTAGGAGAACTCATCCTCCTTTATGATAGTAAGTTTGTGAAGTTTCGAGGAAAATTCAAGACACATTGGTTGGGCCCATACATTATAAAGCATATCATTGATGGATGCATATTTCAACTAGAAAAGTTGAATGGAGAAGTGATTCAAAGAAGAGTAAATGGAAGTAGATTGAAGTTATAAAGGGATGACCCTAACCATACAGGCTCTATCTAAAACAAAAAGGAGAGATTTCTTAGTGCCACCTATAGTTGAGAATCGGCATTGGACTATAAACTATGCTGCCGAGAGAGCTTCAACGGAGGAGAATATTTCGATATAGCGTGGGTTATGTCAAATTCCATAGAATCTATGATGTAAGAAGGGTTGTTCACTGTAACATGAAATTGTTGAAGTTCACAAGAAAAATATGACCGTTAAAAGGGAAAGTTGTCATTGGAAGTCGGGGAGGACGCATTTATGAGGACAACGTGGTAGGATCTAGCAGAAAATATCCAGTTAATGAACCAAATCTAAACCATATATGACAATGATGAGGTTAGAAGTTTAAATTTTTTATAAAAGTTCGTGTCCTGCTAAGATATTGGCACTTTACTGTCTGAAAGCTCAAAAATTTCTAAGTGTCGAAAAGCTGCAGAAGTTGCACTCTTGTATGAATACTGAGGAACTCATTTGCATATTTGAAAAGAAGGGTATAAAAGGCGTCATGGAAGCCACAACATTGTCTAGTACACCAACAACATCAACATCACCGGTAGCAACATTGCCCCACACATAGCGGCAATTTCCATGGAAGAAACCATCCAAGGAGTAGATAAAAAAACACAAACATGATAAGAAAATTGTCAAACTACAGCCAGAACATGAACTTGTAAGAGACAACGAGGAAGAAGCAGTGCAAGAGAACATGGAAATAGAGACTGTAGTGTTTCCATCACCTCTTCTAGCATATATTACACTCATAAAATTGAATGTGAAAGCAGTGAAATATTCAAAGGATGCAAAATATAGCACCTTTACACCGCTATTGCCAAATAAAATGCCAATTGGGGTAGAACAACTTGGGAAAGTTCCGCAGTTGAATTTTTTAGATTTTGACTTTAATAACTGAAAAAAAATACCCACACTTTGTGCCAGGAAGATATTTGAAGCAGGTGCAATACATGGGGAGTGGTGTCACGAGGTTAGAACCGCAACAATGGGCAACTGGATTAGCATGGTTAGGGTTATAAAATATGCTGAATCTGATGCACTTCAATAGAAGCACACCAAAAACAGCCTATGTAAGATAATTACTCATGCTGGTGCACAAGGGATGCCTTTTGTATGGGAAAAAGGATCCCCATATATGAAATCTTGATCTAGAGAATTACAATGTTGTTGTATCTAGAATAGGACCCCACAAAGGAATTTGTGGGAAAATACCAGGATAAAGTAGTAGAGAAAAACATGAAGAAGAATTTTGGGTTGAGAAAAGGGAAGCACAGATATGACATCAAATCAATAACTGACCAAGGAGTCTGCTTCGCCTGTCACAGATTAGCTGGGAAAATCGTGAGAAAATGTCGCACTAATGAAGCCCTTGTAGCACTTGTTTAATTAGCTGCGTAGTGTGTGAATGAGTTTCTCTACCACTAGGTCGAATAACTCTACAAGGAATTTCTCGATGATTTCCGCAAATCCCAGGAGAAAGTTACTACCTTGAATTATGGATGGTTGATTTTGATTATCACAATGCTCGCATGGAAAGAGCCAGAGGATTCACAGTTTCCTTTGGTAGAAGAAGCTGTTTGTGAAGCTACTCAGTATGCCTTGTTGTGGTATTCCAATGAGAAATCATGCACAGAGGAGAATGATATATTTTTTGTATTGTACCACATGGATTTTCATGTGTTTGTAAATCAACATCCTCACCTCTCGCCGAGCTTGTACACACAATATAGCTCTATTGCAAAGTTCAAGGCATATTTTCACAGAATATATATACAGGCTCGCAAGGACGTGACAAATACATCGCATCCCCTTCCATATTTAGTAACCAAATATGATGTCTTCACACTAATACAAGGATGTCCTGCACAATGGATGACTACGATGGAGAAAGACACAAAGGATAGTCAGACAGAAGAGGAAGCATCAGAGCATGGAGAACAGTGTGGAAAATATAAATACAAGGATGAGGAAGAGGGAGAAGAGGAGAAGAAACATAAAAAAATATCCTCCTAGAGTAGATGAGAGCATAAAAGAGTTGGAGAAGACAAATATAGACAAAGGAAAGAGTAAGATACACAGGGAAGCTTCTGCAAGGAGAAAAAAGAATAAAAAGGCAGATAAGTCAAAGGACATACTAATCTTGGTCCTTACTGATGGGTACATGGATGATATCAGGGAGAAGATTTAGGAGGAAACATCAAAGTCTTGGAATAACATAGAATATCGCTACAGAGTTCTTATAATAGGTGTCAAGAAGCAGGTTGCCGAGTTAGAAATATTGGCATAGACAACTAGACAACCAGTGTAGATAAAGAAAGGGATTTGACTGGAAATATTGATTGACCCTATATTTGGGACACATATAATGTAGATACCTGTTAGAGCTTTGAATTTTTACCCCACCGAAGTACAAAATCGGGTGAGAGGATGTGAGCATGTCAACATGAACATCGTAGTGCTGCCAATTCATACATTGCATGAGTTGCATCAAGGAATCGCAAATGAGCTGAAGCAGAGAGAAAAACACACCTCCAACTTGAATATTCAAGTAAAACAAGAGAGAGCTGTGCTAAAGAAATAAATCAACCATGCCATCAAGGAGAAGGTGTAGGAAAAGCACCAACAACAGAAGTTAAAGGATGTGGTCGAAGCCACATGCCGAGAAGTTCCAGACATGGATGTTTGTGAGGAGGAATCAGTTGAAGAGAAGGTCGTAAATCTCATAGTCAATGTGTCCAAGAAGAAGATCATAGATGTAAAATTTTAATATGAAATAAATATTGGGGATTTGCAGATGAAACCGCATCCAACCATGCTAACAAAAGTACAAGAGAAAAGGGAGACTGACCTAAAGACTGCAATGGTTGGTATCTCCGTATCAGTGGAGGAATATGGAAATTTGTTGGAAGACACTTCACTGCAAGAGGATCCAAATTTATAGAGAATACAATAAGGTATTTAGAAAAATAAAAATCATTTGGAGGAAATTCGGGCCACTGTGAAAACCTTTCCAGTATTGCAAAAGGTCACCAGGATTAGTGAAGGAAATGTCCTTCAAGATCCGATAGAATAACTAAGAAGAGAAGAGTAGGTTTTGGTGGAGAGAACTTATCAAAGGTAGGATGAGGCTCTCCTACTATCTCAGGAAGTAGATGGGAAGCTTTAGCAGCTTTGGGAGAGAGAAGAGATAACACTAAAGAAGACTACAGGACTAGTGACAAAGTAACTACTGGAAGAAGTGTCAGTGAAGAAAAGAAGGTTGAAAAGATACTATATAAACTCAATAGTGCCTACGATGAAATCACAGAAAATATAAGGGGAAATGAAGTTGAGTGACTTGGGATGATTCATATGTGAGTTTTGGGGGCCTGTTGGGCGCACCCCAATTTTTCCTAGAGTTTGATGAAGACTTCGTATTTTGGGGAGTGGAGCACGAAGTAAATATATTGCATGGGGTTAAAGGGGCTTCGGGGCTGGTCGAAGTCCTTCCTTTTTGTAAAGCATAATTTCGTAATTGGTTTTGGGTCATAGTTGCATGTTTTAGGGAATCCATGGTATTTGGACGATGGTATTTTTTTGATGATTTAATTTTTTATAAAGGGATATAATGTTATGTTTATAGAAAATTAAGTGTGATGAGATGATAGATGGTTAAGGGCTAGTTGTGATCTGTCTTTTATAAGGGAAGACTTTGCAGCTGAGTGCGCAAAGACCTAGGAAAAGTCTGCAACTTAGATTGCAGATGACCTGCAGTCTAGTGCACAGGTAGATGTTGATTGTATTTAGAGACTCATCATAATAAAGAAGAAGTTCTTATTGATGATATTATATGTTCTTACTTTCTTTTTGTATATACCTGCTTAATATCTGTGGTTGCATATTTTTTTTTGTGCAGTAATGGATTATGGACTTATATGACATGTTTATGTGATAAATTGAATGATGTGAAGTGATTTATGAATTTTTACGCATAGAGAATAAGAAAATACCACATCCCACAGTCCCTCAAGGCTGCAGAAACCTAGTTATGCATCCTCCCATAGTCACTTCGGGTGTGAATACAATATGCTTACAGGTCATTTCCAAAAGGGACAATGATTGAGGGTTTTGTTGGTGTGCATTATAGTTTGAACCTAGTTCATCCCAAAACAGGCCAACACCTCAGTTTTAGAAACAACTACAGTAGGAGAAATACATTATACTAAGGGATGCTCTTTAATGGAGTTTTCATTATCTTCATGTTCTTGATTAGCTTCACTATATTCAAGAAACATAACTCATCCAAATCTCAACCTTACTTCACTACATTCAAGAGAATTGGATTCGCGATCTGAAATTTCAACGATCTCCAAATATTGTACAAGCCTACTATCTATATTGGGATTCGATTGAGAAAGTAATTGAGGACAAAGAAGATTTTGAGAACTTGGGGGAAATTGGAATGGATCTTCCAATGATGGTCGTGATTGTGGTATTATTATGACATATTGTTTTATTGGTCGTAAAAGACGCTACCAATTTGGAGGCCACATTGATCCTTGTGCAGATGAATTTTCCCACTGTGAAGGCCACATTAATCCTTGTGCACATGAATTTTCCCACTATTAAGGGTATTGATTGTTTTCTAGATTTTGCGACAAATGGGTATAATATTGTTGATTTGGCCATACATGTCTAGTGAATGGTTGGTTCACCCAGGGTGGTGTTGTGGTTGATATTTCCAAGTGGGATTAAAATATTTATGACCTTGCCATGTTGATCCAAGAATCTATTGTTGAGCATATATTCTAGAAGAAAACAGAGAAGGGTCATGCATCATACCTAAAGGGTGTTTCTTCCACCGTCGTTGATGTGTCATAATATATAGTGGCTTTGGATACTCCTCAGCCTCTTTGAATACTAATTTTAATCAGGGAAACATTTAGGGGCTAATATTCGCAAGTGGGCTAAGTTTCTATTTCGAAAAAAAAATCATTAATTTCCATTTTTTATAAAAATTATTCACCAATATTTTATAGTATAATTTTTTTCACTTGAAAATAACCAAAATTTTACATAGAAAATATATAAAATTATTATAATTTATATACTTTTACAAAAAAATTTCCAAAATTTTTACAAATTGCATATTATGTACTAGTGAGATTCGACAAGGTTTCTAAATTTTAAGATAAAGTTTCCCTGCTTTTAATCTTGGGTGTGAGGGAAAATTCTTTGTCAGATGATTTTTAGTGAAAATGGTGCATGTCTTGACCTTATCCAATGGCCAATATCTCTGCTTGTGCTTCTTCTGACAACGAGCATGCAAAATAGCCAAAGCTTGCTTTGCCTCATCGTATTTTTGTTTGACGTATAAAGTATCCCACTGTGTAGCTAATGTGCTCAAAATTTCAGTTTTGAAATATTCTAAAATATTACCGATCTCTGGTCAAGTTACTTCTCCACCTGCAGCCTTGTTAGTCTTGCTAAGAGGATCTCAAACCATAGATATGTTTCGTGTACTTCCTCACGAGCACTCGATACAAAGTTTAATAATATCATCATACTCTTGTTTGGAATGTCACCTTTCGCAATTAAATTAAGTGTTTCAACCCACTCATATTTCATGCATTTAATTAAAGTGGTGTAAGGTGATCTATGTAAGTTATATTGAAATCTTTGTACGCATTCCTTTAAAGTCTCACCATATTTAGCCATCATTTTAAAAATTTCTTCTCTTAAGTCCCTAGATCGGAAATAATCATGATATTTGGTAAGGAAATAATTTTCATTTCATAGCATGAATTTATCGTACCACCTCCTAGTCCCATAAACCAACGTAGAGTTGATCCCTGCAAGGTAGAAGGGAATAGTTTCAGTTTTTGTGGGTCAGTAGTATAATCATAACCTCGTCATAGGACATCAAACTCAAAAAGAATGCATTAGGGTCTTCATAAGTCATTCCATGAAAATTTGGGATGTGTTGTAATGGAATGGCTTTCATTGGTGCATTGGCTAATGGGTCGACGATAGGATATTATATGCTCAAGGTATACATTTGAAATTTTTTTTTTCGCCATCTGGTAAAAAATATTCCAACAGCCTTCAGGTATTCATGATAGGAAGGTACTAATTGATCAAGAGGACTTTCGCCAGTGTTTGGCTCTATGATTTGGCTAGTGTTTGACCCAGTAATGGGTCTCACAACACTATTCAAATAAGGGATTTCAGGTGCTTTCCTTGCAATAGGAGTTGCAAGAGTTTCAGGTTCAATATATTGTGGGTCCATTTCTGAAGATTTTGGATCTACTTCACTCGTTACACCTTCCCCATATTTTGAGTTACAAGAATTCCCCTCGTAATTATTAGAAGGAATGAGGTGTTTAATGGGCGTATCTTGAAATATTTGTTCAAATCCTTCAGTATTATCGTGAATATAAACATGAGCTATAACAGATGATCCTACCACACGAGGGTAAATAATGGAGCCCTTCCCAAATATTGTTTGAGGGCCTAGTGATGCTCAAGATTCAAATTTTCGAATGATTTAATCGATGAACGTCGTTCTTCCAAGGCTAACCTGACCTTGGACTTTGGTGGTTTTTGGTGTAAGTTTTTGATCTACAACTACCTGATTCCTAAGCTTCTTCTTAGCCATATATACCTACATAATCTAAATGTGTGACTAAGGGTGGAACTCACACAAGTATTTTACTTGGTTTGTGCATAGGTTCATACCTTTTGCCTTCAAAACCCAACCCTTCAGAGACACATCAAACCCTCTTTGACAACACTCTTTCGTGCTTAACAAGAAGATAATTCAATCCATAAAATCCTATTGAAAATTGGATCTCTATCACTTATGATAATATTTAGGATTCCACATGTCTTATAGACTATTTTCATCAATGTTTTTACCAATATGATCTTTTATGAGAAATAAAGATAAAATCAATATACTTTTGCAATCAACCCACTACTACCATAATGACACTCCTTCCTTCATATTTGGGTAAACTTGTAATAAAATCCATTATAACTTCTTCCCATTTTAGACATGGTATAGCTAATGGTAGTACGAGACCCCTGGTGTTTATTGTCTCTCCACTATCATATCAGAAGAACATACTTTATACCACAAACTTTTGAACATAAATTTTAATACCTTCCCCAAAAAACCTTCTTAATCCTATGGTAATATTTCAAGAGCCTTGAATTCCATACTATAGGAGAAGTGTCCAATTCCAAAAGGATCGGGTTTTTGAGATGAGAATTATAATGCACTTGTTTCCCTATGTAGTTGTTTATGATCTTTCATAGCTTCTAATATTACTTCCACTCTATCGTTGCTTCTTCCACCCAATTGGATTGTGGAATAGAAATAAAACATAGTAAATCCTCAGTTTCTTCTTATTTCCTTGAATATGCATCTAACACTACATTCAAAATCACAAATTAGCATCTTTATAAACCATTTTTATTGATATTAAAAATATAATAATTTCTCCAAGAGTTACTACAAAGTATAATGACCAATTTTTACATACAA
>JAXQQM020066827.1:0-66615 GCA_034641835.2 Pinus albicaulis | reverse complement strand
CACCATTTCATAAATTGCATAAAGGAATATAACATCACAATTTCATAAAACAGGGATATGATTAACACAGACTTACACATATCTCCAAATTTATGCATGCACACCTCTACTATGACCAGTCCTCCCAACCTTAGAATCCTCTTTATCTCCCAGGATTCACCCCCGAGCAGAGATCCTCCCCAGAACAGACTAGCCTCAATCTGTTCTGGAGCAGCTTATTTAAGCTGTGCTTTCCCCAAAGCCTGTTTCCAATTCTGCGTCCAGAATTTCAGGATGCTTTATTCCTGTTTAGCCTAGGCTTCCCATTTTGGGACTCTTTAAAGCTGCTTTAAGCTTTTCCTGAGCTTTTCCAGCTTTTTCTCACCTCTTCCCAACTACTCCTCTTCATTGGGGAAATTTAGATTTTTCCTCAAAAATCTTAATTAGAAATAATTTCTTTCAAGGATTTTTGAAAGATTTGGGGAAAGTATTTTTTCCTTTTCCATCACCTCATGGATTAGGAATATGATCTCACTTTCTCATATGGTCATGGTGCATGCACAATATTTTATTTATTTTTCATAATTAAGTATTTAACCATATCCACATAACAATTATCCATTGGGGTCCACTCCCCTATGGATGTATGTTCAAATGTCTAATTTGAAAAGCATAGAACTTGGGGGTGTTACAGGAATATAACATCACAATTTCATAAATTGCATAAAGGAATATAACATCACAATTTCATAAAACAGGGATATGTTTAACACCGACTTACAGATATCTCCAAATTTATGCATGCACACCTCTACTATGACCAGTCCTCCCAACCTTAGAATCCTCTTTATCTCCCAGGATTCACCCCCGAGCAGAGATCCTCCCCAGAACAGACTAACCTCAATCTGTTCTGGAGCAGCTTATTTAAGCCGTGCTTTCCCCCAAGCCTGTTTCCAATTCTGCGTCCAGAATTTAAGGATGCTTTATTCCTGTTTAGCCTAGGCTTCCCATTTTGGGACTCTTTAAAGCTGCTTTAAGCTTTTCCTCAGCTTTTCCAGCTTTTTCTCACCTCTTCCCAACTACTCCTCTTCATTGGGGAAATTTAAATTTTTCCTCAAAAATGTAAATTAGAAATAATTTCTTTCAAGGATTTTTGAAAGATTTTGGGGAAAGTCTTTTTTTCCTTTTCCATCACCTCATGGATTAGGCATATGATCTCATTTTCTCATCTGGTCATAGTGCATACATAATATTTTATTTATTTTCCATAATTAAATAATTAACCACATCCACACAATAATCATCCACTGGGGTCCACTCCCCCTTTGGATTTTTGTTCAAATGTCTCCTTTGAAAAGCATAGAACTTGGGGGTGTTACATATTCCCCCTCTGAAAATAAACACCGTCCTCGGTGTTGACAACTATCTATTAGTTGATTTTGAACATAATTATGAATGCTTTTCCATCATCTGAGCTTCTCTGTGCCATGTAGCTTTTTAGCAGTAAAGTGCTCCACTACACCTTTACTCGAGCTATTGTTCACTTTCGCAATTCCATTTCTTCTCGCTTTCATCTTTGAAGCGACTCTGGAAGGAAATTCCTCTTCTGGTTCCACCTGGACCACATTTCAAATCAATCATGTGAGAAGCATCATGTACAAAAATTATAACTTTTCTTTTCCAACAAGGAGACATGAAATATATCAGGAATTTTTATAAGCAATGGTAGGGCTAATGTATAAGCCCTTTTGTTTCCAGCAGAGTACTCTCCTGCCTCCACTCTATTTACTGATGCCTTATGCAGTTGGTTTTCTTCCTACTTCTTTGCAAGAAGTCTGTATGGAAGATCTTTTATTCTGGTTTCTCTGTCCACAATTCATACCACTGTAAGTAATATCAGGTACATATAATTGATAATTCACAACAGCATTATGCATTTCAATAACTTAAGACATTCAGTTATTAATCAAACCGTTCAGGTTCATAATAGTTTAGTGCACTTTTAGTACACTACTTATCCTTTCTTGTTTTTTAGTGAGATTCTTTCCTCACGCAACTTGGTTCAGTTCAGCTTTTCTGGATTTTCTAGGTGATTTATCTTCACCTTTTTCCTCTTTGTTTCCAGAGTGCCCAATTTCCTGTTACACACTTGTCTAAACAATTTTTCAACTTTTTCATTAGTACTCATAAATGAGAGAAAACAATTGTATCATATGCATGGTTATGCTTACCCTTTCTCATTTTATAGTTGTACTTCTAGTATCTTTTCATTGTTTCTTTTGTTAGTTAATCTATTTAATTAGTAACAACTAGACTCATTAATAATCTCTACAATTCCATGCCTACCTCGCACATGAAATTGTATCCACTAGTTCAAAACTTAAGTGAACAAATTTGGAGCTGATGGGTTTCCCCCACACCCAAGTCCAAAATACAGCTCATCCTCTTTTCTCTTGGTTTGTAGCTGTATGATTTCACATCATTTCTCTGTCTTTGAATTTAAGACTCAAGAAATTTAACTTTAATAAAATTTACACCACAAAATTTTATAGTGAGAATACATGTTTCCTTTTCTAGTGATAAATGTAATTTCTATAATTCATCACATTCACAAATATTAATACTTGATAATGCCAAAAATAAATTTGACACAGTTTCCCCTTTTTCAAAGACTCACCAGAATTTATGCATTTACTTTTAATTGTATGTTCATGCTTTGCTAGTCCCCCTCTTCTATTCCTCTCATCGGCTTATAGAATTAATTAAAATGGAAAAGATTTTATAAATCATAAAAGTATTCCAACTTTTTCCCGAGTCATAAAAGAATTCCTTTTTTTTTTTTTTGCATAAAAGCATTCTATTTTTCTAGCAAAAGTAACCGATAAATCTCTCATGCTTTTATTTTTAAATCTGTCTTTGTTTTTTTTTTTTCTTATGAGAGAAATATCACTTCTCCATATTTTTTTTTTCCAATTCTTTTACTCATTATCTCTAAACTTATAAAATATACCAACTGGAAGAATATAAATAAATAATTAAGAAATCATTCTTCCACTATTACAAGAATATTCTTCCTTAAGTAAATCATCAGGAAAATTTTAATTTACGCCTTCATTCATTCATGCCTAACTCAATGTAATGCCTTATTTATAGGATACATCTTCCACTTACTCATATACTACTTACATCTCAAGCCTTGGGCAATATACATCTCATGAGCATATATATATATCCACTAGGTTTGTATATATCATATATATTTCCAACCTTATTGTATAAGTAACCATGATATATATATATATATAGCCTTGGCAATATTAATTTGATGAATATATATATATATCCCTATATTCATATATATTCATATATAAGTTCAAAGCCTTTTTGAAAGTGCTACCATATATATATTTAAAATAATCCCTTTTATAATTTTTTTTTTTTTCCGTGGTCTTTTCACATATATTGGTCACGTATATTATCCTTGGAAATGGATTGTATATATCATTTGTCATACCCCCAATTGTCACACTTTCCAACTGATTTTTTTTTTTCATGCCTCTGCTGCGTAGTGACCAATGTAAAATTTTGATATATATATATATATATATAACTATAATTCATACTTGTAGCTTATACACAATCCATATGTGTATGTCACTGAATAGAATGAAATTAACATTTGAGTTCCCATCTGCACAATCTATATAAATATATCCAATATCCCCTATGTATTTGTTTACCTTCTTTTTAATAAAACCATATACATATGTTACATTCGCTTTAATTCCACCCTAGATATACCCATAAAACATCTCGGGTTCATGTCTGTGCGTCCACCCCTCTTTGTAACACCTCTTGTTCATGAATGTTTTTTTTTTTTTCATGTTATAATTTCAGCTTATCCCTTCAATATATTCTTTACTATTACGATACTTTTTGTTTTCCATTCCATTTTATAACATTTAATATTTTTCCATGTATATAGTTCCCCTATATACATAAGATAACATGTTTCCCTTGGGGCCCCTATGTATAATCATTTTCAAGCACTCACATATCTATACCATCTACATGTCCACATGCAACATCTATATACAAATATAAAACTTACCTGTATATATAAAGGTGCAACCTACATATAGTATCACTTACCAAAAAGTAATTAAGATGAGCATAACTCTAGGTGTCACCGTTATATATTTTATACATATACGTGCACATCAATATATGAATGAACACCTATTCCGAACGCATGTTTTTATGTCACTTATATATTTATATATATACATCCAACTAACCACTTGATTAAACTTGACATATATATAAAATCAAAAGTTCCCATAAGTACATATATGGCCTATGTGAATATAGACCCATTCGTTCCATGAGAAAATGAGTATATACATATTATAAGTATATGACATATCTATATTCCAAACCTTTAATATACTTCGTCTTATATATATATATTATATATATATGTTTAATATTTAATACCAACCAACATTTACTATTCAAGATTGAATGTTTAATATGTGAGAGGGTATGTATTAACTTAATGGGCGCATCATTATAACCATGGAGCACCTCTTCGCATAGTTAGAAGTCCGACCTTTTTGTTAATATTTACATGGTGTGCTACCATATACATGGTACTCAGAGGTTGGCATTATCTCCTTTAATAATTACAATTTGACCTTTCACGTATACCACGGCTACGTGTAATGATTCTGGTGGTAGGTTGACTAGGTTGTATAGCGGTTAAGTGTGTCGAGTTCAATCCTCGCGGTTTCCATTGACGCGATTTATGGAGTGTACCCCTGGTGTTAGAGCTTCCGGCGGTATGAGTAAACCGGTTTTTCCACTTGGCCGGTTTTATAATACTACATCCGCCTGTCACAGTGCGGTCCCAAAACCACAAGCTGCGCCCTATCCCATCTGCAGCCCTGTGCTCGCACATGATACGATTTCGGTGTCGAGTGTTTGTACAGATGACAGGCTCGTCGGCGGCCACCAGCTTCTGGCTGAGTGACAACTCGTTCCACTTTTCACAACTACTCCGGTACTGGAAGTGCGTTTCCCTAACAGCTGGACAGGGGAGGTTGAAAGGGGGTCTGTTCGATGAGAAACATCGCATGATTTCTCCTGCAGCCCGCCTCCCCAGTAATATGTACAGGCTTAAAATAATATTTAACTGATCAGAGGGTACTGAAATTTCAGCTCAGCATGGATCTGCTGAAATCCTCTTTCAGATTTCGTAACAGGCCGAGCTCACTGGACGGTACCCGGGTAAATCCACGAACCAGATTGTCTCAGTACTTTTAGCAGTCGTGTTTTAGGGTTTGGCGATCCTTATTAACCTCGCTCTCTCTCGGTCTGATCTCATTCGTATTCGTCTCCTTCCGGTCATTATTTCAGAGCTCGTTGAGTTAAAGGCTTCTGTTTTTGTATCGCTGATTCTCACTCTCCAGCCCATCTTCCTTCCTGGCTACTCATGGATATTCAACTAATTTTTGATTTCATGCAACGTAGAACGTGTTATTTTCCATCTTACTGCCTTATGCTAGCCAGGCTTCCGACGCCCATACTGTTTGTTTCTTGGAACCATTGCAGGTCTCAGGTTGTTCATGAAGGTGTCCGAGCTTAACTCTGGCGACGGAAGACGGGTGAGTTTTCCATGGAACGATTTGGACGTGGCTACAGCGGCCTACTCCCATACGGTTGCCTTTCTATTCTTGGTCGTGTTTTGGCTTCGGCCTTGGGGAGGTTTGCAGAAAACGTTTTCGACCATTTTCTTTTGTCTAACAATGCGCCCCAGTCCATATTTGTCTAACTTTTGTTTATCTAGTTTTCAGCCGGTATGTTTTGGGGCGTCTGAAGTAACTGGGTTTTCATGGCAGGTTTCTTGTTACACGTTTTGTTAACTATTTATCTCTCGGCGTCAAAGCCCAGTGAATTTATTTTATTTCTATTGTTCAGTTTCATGCTAATAGCAGAATGCGGGATCTAACTCTCTGTATTCGAACACGATTAAATCTGTGCTAAGATAAAGGAATAATGACATCGTTCAGGCGGTAGAGGTGAGGTTTTCTCTCTGGCTCTTGTAACATGGTAATTTTCCCTATAACCAGAAATCTCCACTCGGTCTCTTAATACGTTTGATTTAAAACTGTGGAGGTTTAAATGCTAGGGCGTAATGATTAGGGTTAACGCTGTTGTTTTCCGCCTTGTTCTAGCGTTCGGCCTGTCAACCCTATTTATTTTACCTTTAACTTTAACAGTTATCCATGGCGCCGTGAGGTATCGGTGTTGCTAACATGTAATGGTTTCGTTGATTTTGGTGTCAGTACAGAGTGGTTTCATTTATCAACCATTCGGTTTTATAAGTGGACCACGCCTTCGTTCCAACAGTGACAATGATAACTTATATATTTTCTTTCTTTCATGTCGATAACTACTTCCTTTGTAATTACATGATCCGATATATATATTTCATAATTATATCTCTGCGTAGCACACATATTGGAAAGTATATAGGTTATGTGTATAGCGTGCCAGTGACATATAATTTTCGGGTAGATTTGTTTATACAAATATGGCGCATTTAGGGTCGCACTAACAGATACCTAAATGTGAAATGTTCTATACTTGTTAGTACATATAGCTATACACTTTTGGTCTTAAATGCATATGTATCGATTTTTTTCATTTTTCTATTGATGATATGCCTTGAGCATAAATTTTCTCCTTTACCCTTACCTCGTGTCAAATTTTAGAGAGGAAGTGAATACACATAATACTGTATACGGTGCTATGAGAATTTTAACCCTTGTATAATGTAAAGTTTACTTTATGGTTTCATAAGAGTCAACTACATATTCTAGCTTTCTTGCTTGTAACCCTTATTTTTACTATTAAAGTATACCTATAGGTGTTCAAGGGTGCTCGACTAAAGAACCCTAATTATAATGTAAATTTCTTTGCTATGTTCCAGGTCTCTTTTTTTTTTCACCTTTATAATGGTATAATGTTCCTATAGAATGGAATTTAGATTTTTTTTTTCTAGCATCATTATAAATATTAAAGTACTCATATATGAAATTTATGATGTTAGAAATGTTAAAATGATCACCTCTGAAATTTATATCCTAGTATCTTGCTCTCTTCCTTTCAGCTACATACCATTTATATACTTCAGTGTTCCTATAATGTTTCTCTAGCATACACATAGGCATATCATATCATTTTTTTTTCTACAGGGAACATAATGGAAATTAATTCATATGTAGAGGTCAAGTAACTCCAGATCTAAACCGACCTTGGTTTAGAGTTTCTGGAGTTTCTACTCTATAGACTTCTGGTCTACAGCTAAACAGTATCTGAAAGGTGAAGGCCTGATGATGGGTTCTGTTAAATGTAGTACCAAAATCAAACATCCAGATTCTCTTAAATGTTTATATGTAACTAATTCATACCATAGAACATCTGAATGAACAGAAAATTTTCAGGAACATACCACTATCTTATCTCTAGAAGTTCCCTTTTCTATGTATCTAGGGAATAAATATAAATTCATTTTTCTCTGGTTTTTCATCACAGTAAGGAATACTTAGTTTAGCAGTTTTTTAGAATGGAAAACCTCCTATCCTCCTTGTAGTCTTTGCTCGACATCTGCATGTTCCTGGTAGTACCATTTTCCCCTTTCTTTTCCATTAACTTCAGCATTTATCCTTTCTACTGTATTTAGATGATTTCAGTATCTTCACTTTATGAACGATGAAATTTCATAACTATGATAGTAGAACAATAGCTGAATATGTCATTATAAACTTTTTTTCATACTCTATTATTTTACATAGAAATGCTATTTTTCTGAGAGATATCGGTTTCCAGTTGTAAACCTATTATAGGTTTAACCATTCTGGTATATGAGCCTCCTCATATTACTCCCATATCAATGTTTCTACTTCCTCACCATCTGTTACATGTATACCTGAAATTATATCCAATATATTTGTATACTTGAAGAAATAATTTTAATATTCATAAAAATTTATAACAGTTAACCATTTCTTTGTGAGCACATATCTTGCCCAATTTTTGAACTTTAGCTCCGATACCATTTGTCACGTCTCCCAAACCCATTTTTTTTTTTTTTCTATATCATGGGATTCTGTTATTTTAGGGCTACATACAAACTATTCTGTTACTCCCTCCCAAATTTCTAACCTCTCTCTTCTATAAGTGTCAATGCATCCACAAGGTTCAACATGTCTTCTTAAGGTCTATATTCATATAAGGTCTATATCAATCACCCCCGTGATAAGTATATCCCATATAACATAATCTCACATTTTCCTTCCGCTTTATGCGTCGATAACAATTATAGTTTTTATACTGAATCACCTACAATGCAGACTGTTATCTGGGGTTTAGATTCTTTTCAGTACTTACAGACAGCCATGGAATGCAAGAATTTCCATGAGGATTTTTTTTTGCCTTGAACCCCCTCTTCTCAGTTCATATAGTAGACTTATATATCTATATATTTTACTTTGTATTTCTCAGGTATTCTGTTCAGAATGATCACTAGGCCCTTAATCAAACTTCCCAGTTTGCTGGCCTGCTAACATTTTCAATATGTTAAAGTTTCAGCATTGAGGTATAGATGTATGCCTCCTCGCATACATCTATCTCTACTCAGTTAACCACCATTGCTCCACTACTTTCCCAGTAGTTTCTATGGATGGTAACCAAATGCTCTGTTCATGGTATTTTACACATGCTTACAATCTTCCCTCACACAAACTTTTATTACACAATAGATTGTTCAATGGGCTTTTTCCCCCCTTATTTGTCTGTTATAACCATTCAACATGTATGACACCATGGTACAGATTCAACTGTTCCAGGGGAAAGCTAGGAAACAGCTCCTCTTGCTTCACTCCAATGGAGGGAGAGAATACCGAACTGGATGAACCTGATAGTTTAGAATCCCTACGTATTGATCTCAGACTTCTAGTTTCTCCAACCTGCGTTACCTCCCATGCTACCCAGTCATATTTAATAGAATACCGTAAATTCTAATTTTTCAATTCTTTTCCATTGTAACACAAATTCGAGGGTTGCTTTTCCTTACTGCTATTGACATTGGAATTCCGTGCCTCCAAGATTGCTATGATAGATCAGTGGTTAGAACTAATGTTCATGGTTACCGGTTTGTTAACATCTTCTGTTTATACAAACAGAAATTAAATACTCCTCTAAAAGATAGTCATCTATACCTATACATAATTATTATATTGGCTGCTCAATTGGTCTATCATCTCAAACCTCATTATTACAATGTACTCATCTCTACACCCAACCATTTGTCTCTACTGTCAATAGCTGTAGTTGCAATTACATAAGTTACTGAACCATTAATCCATCTAACAGTTGCATAATGCAACATAACATAATAATTCATACATTCCATAATGTACTATAACATCACAATTTCATAAATTGCATAAAGGAATATAACATCACAATTTCATAAATTGCATAAAGGAATATAACATCACAATTTCAAAAAACAGGGATATGTTTAACACCGACTTACAGATATCTCTAAATTTATGCATGCACACCTCTACTATGACCAGTCCTCCCAACCTTAGAATCCTCTTTATCTCCCAGGATTCACCCCCGAGCAGAGATCCTCCCCAGAACATACTAGCCTCAATCTATTCTGGAGCAGCTTATTTAAGCTGTGCTTTCCCCAAGCCTGTTTCCAATTCTGCGTCCAGAATTTCAGGATGCTTTATTCGTGTTTAGCGTAGGCTTCCCATTATGGGACTCTTTAAAGCTGCTTTAAGGTTTTCCTCACCTTTTCCAGCTTTTTTTCTCACCTCTTCCCAACTACTCCTCTTCATTGGGGAAATTTAGATTTTTCCTCAAAAATCTAAATTAGAAATAATTTCTTTCAAGGATTTTTGAAAGATTTGGGGAAAGTATTTTTTCCTTTTCCATCACCTCATGGATTAGGCATATGATCTCATTTTCTCATCTGGTCATAGTGCATACATAATATTTTATTTATTTTTCATAATTAAATAATTAACCATATCCACACAATAATCATCCACTGGGGTCCACTCCCCCTTTGGATTTCTGTTCAAATGTCTCATTTGAAAAGCATAGAACTTGGGGGTGTTACATTCTCGTATTCCCTACAAGCAGAGAAAAATAAATGGGGATTGTAGACTCAACACATATTCCCATTACAATACGAAGAGCAGGAGGAATGAACAGAATGGAAGAGGAGAAACTAAATCGAAGTTCTCTCAAAATACCACAAATTCAAGGTAAGATTTAAGAAACTCTTGAATTATCATATGCCATTTGCTTTGTCACTATTAAATGCTTATATACTTGTCGTAATGACACCGAGCACTTCAACTACCCCACAATGGCCGCCCGTGTATGCATTGCCTAACTTGAAGTAGGCTTTTAAATAAGATAAAGATGCTCCTATTGAATTGTGAGTCCACGGGGTTTGAACAAATGACTATCATATATGAAAAAATATAAACCCTAAACAAAACCTTCCTTCTCAACTCTCATTTAACGTATATTTGCTGGACCTCAGTAATCAGGAGATGGATTGCCACTGAAAATTTCCTTACTTTTGTGAGTCCTGCTTTAAACAGAACAATAGAATAAAATGTTCAAAATAATAAAACTTGGATTATTCATGCTTTTTTTTTATAAACATGCTCCCGAAGTTTTGAAAACAATTCAATGCTTCTTCATCGACGCCGAAATACTTGGAGTCAAAGTATTCATTGCAGGTGTGAAGCTAACACTTATATGGCCAAGGAAGCTTAAAATATGATATTCTACCCTGCATTTTTATAGAAAACGTTCAATAATGATTAAAATCTGCAATACACATACGTATCACTAACCAGAAACTCTCATCATCTTGGAGAATTTATAGTTGTTAGACTTGAACACATTCTTTGAGATACACAATGTTTATATAAACATAGTATTTTTACCCTCATCAGCAAGCTAATATTTTTTCCACGTACTTCTCATTCATAGGATGGTACCTTGGTAAGCTAGATTTTGTAGAAGCTTAAATCTATCCACACAAGGATTAATCCATTACAACAATACCCACTAAGAGCTCAACATATTATTAGTAGGAATTGTTTCTTTATTTTTGTAAATTAAGTGGGTCTATTCACATTCATAGTAGAAACATAGATTACGTCATGGCCTCGAGAGGCGAATATTATGATAGTCTAGAAGAAGCTGAGGAATAGCCGACTGACACAAATTAGTCTCTCCCTCTGGGAAAGAGAATATAGGGAGAGGCACAGAGGGGAGAGTGTTTCTAACAAAACCAGGGGAAAAAGATACATTGTTGCTCTGGAAAAAAGGCCATTGGGCCTCGAGCACATGGAGAATAATAGAGAAACAAAAAGAGGCCAAACCTGAAACAAAAGAACTAGAGGGCAGGGGATTGTTGCACATCAGCTTCGTCAACACTGATAGGACGGTTCGGTGTCCCTTCATCCGAGTAGAAGATCTATCGGCGATGAGTGGAGGGACCAGCTTCTTGGCAGTCGGGCTTGGAGGGGCACTGAGCATCTTCTTCGACCTTGGGGATCTGATGGAGGCGTGTCGTAGAGATTCTTTTCAAAATGGCGTAGTGAGGGGAGCTACTGTCAGTGAAGTGCATGTGGTGCAGTTCCTTCACGTACGCGACAAATTTCTCTGTCAGGGAATCAATTTTCCGCTCAAGCTCTTTGTTGCTGTCCTTCTGCTCCTGAAGGGCGATGGCAAGAAGCATCCTGGTATGCCAATGCAGGTCAATGGTCTTGCTGTACAAGTTCTCCCTTGGCCTGGTTAGCCCAGGATCCACGATCCAACTGAGTGAAGAGTTGACCACCTCCGAAGGCGTTTCTCTGTGACGGATGTGGGTGGTGGTTTCCATGTCGGCTATACGCCTTTGCATGACAAGGTCGGTATTGTCCACATAAGTGCTGGCTGAGTTTCTGGCCGTGGTCTCAGCCTGAGTAACAGGAGGGCGAGAAGAGTTAGCCTAGAAAGCTCGACGGCCACGGCGGGCAGGGTGAGAGCGGCGTGGGGTTATGGAGGTGGGGCGAGGATGAAGAGTGGAGGGTGAGGTTCAGAGATGAGGGGGGCAGTCACTTTGAGACAGCTTCAGGGGAGGCGGAGTGGATGCAGGGTGCACAGGTAAAATAGATAGGAGTGAGGTATGAATAAGGACGAGGGAGATGAAATAGGTGGGCGAGGGGTGTGAATGCCTGGGTAAGCCACTGGGAGGCATGCCCGATGGGCTGTTCGAATCATGCAAGGAATTAATTCTTGGAGTGGGTGCATACATTTGAGAGCAGGTAATCGAAGAGCTGCCAGAGGGATCAATCGTGGGAAGGAAGGCTAGTGGGGGTTCATGATTAGAGAATTGATTGGGAGGGGGGATCGAGGAAGAGGCCGGATCGACCTGCTGTAAATCTAGAACACTAATGCGGAGACATTATGTTTTGACAATTGGCACCATTATGGAATCCCAGTCAGTTGAGGTGAGTTTGTTGGAATCTCTAACACTAGTGTTTGCCAGGAAGCATGCCAAATTATTGGCCTTTCTCCTAACCGCCGAGAAGGATATGCCTCTGGCATTGTCAATATTGTTCTTGATCTTTTGTAGGATTTTGTTGATGCGCCAACAATCGGAGACTTGCTGAACACTGCACCCCTGTTAGATTTTCCGACAATATTGGGTAGTGACAGTAGAATCTCCTTCTACCAGGAGGGGCCAAAAATTGTGATGTATGGCAATGTCAAACCCGTGAGCCAGAGCCTTGAGTTCAGCGGCATTGTTGGTGGTGTAATAAATGTTCCCATAGTAGATCTAGAGAATCATGCCTTTGTGGTTGCGGAAGACTCCTCCGAAACCCGCATTGCTAGGATTATCCTTGGAAGCTCCGTCATAGTTGAGTTTAATAATGTTGGGATCAGGAGGGTGCCAAACAGTCTCAGGCAGGGAGGCCATGGAAGTAGAGGGATGAGGGAGTTGGAAGAGGGGAGAGAGATTGAGAAGGGAAAGAATGAGGCATTCCTCCCTGGTAGGGGGGGAGGAGGGGTCCAGGAGCTTGGCTATGGAAATAAATTCGTGCATGGTTTTCTTGATGAGGTGAAAATTTTGTTCTTCCTTGTTAGCCAAGTTTTTGAAGATTCGAGAATTCCTTTCTTTCTAGAGAGCCCAACACATTATGCCTTGGAGAAGGTTCCATGCCAGATTAATGAGGAGCTGGGAAGAGAAGGAGGTGTGCTAGAGGTCAAGGGAGATGAGGATGGAGGAGGGATCACGATCCGAGGCCTTAAAGACAAAGGAAAGCCAATTACAAATGATGGAGGAAAATTGATACTCGTTGAGTAAGTGATTGGCAGTTTCGGGGTTGGAGTTGCAAAGAGTGCAGATAGACGGACCTAAAAAGCCTTTTTTTTTGGAGATTTTCCCAAGTCAGAATTTTTTGGTGTATGAAGAGCTAGAGGAAAAGAGGAATTTTAGGCCATTGATTCTGTTTCCAGAGTCTTTTTCTGTAACACCCCCAAGTTCTATGCTTTTCAAATGAGACATTTGAACATAAGTCCAAAGGGGAGTGGACCCCAATGGATAACTATTGTGTGGATGTGGTTAACTATTTATTTATGAAAAGTAAATAAAATATTGTGTATGCACTATGACTAGATGAGAAAGTGAGATCACATGCCTAATCCATGAGGTGATGGAAAAGGAAAAAAAGACTTTCCCCAAATCTTTCAAAAATCCTTGAAAGAAATTATTTCTAATTTAGATTTTTGAGGAAAAATCTAAATTTTCCCAATGAAGAGGAGTAGTTGGGAAGAGGTGAGAAAAAGCTGGAAAAGCTGAGGAAAAGCTTAAAGCAGCTTTAAAGAGTCCCAAAATGGGAAGCCTAGGCTAAACAGGAATAAAAGCATCCTGAAATTCTGGACGCAGAATTGGAAACAAGCTTTGGGGAAAGCCCAGCTTAAATAAGCTGCTCCAGAACAGATGGAGGTTAGTCTGTTCTTGGAGGATCTCTGCTTGGGGGTGAATCCTGGGAGATAAAGAGGATTCTAAGGTTGGGAGGACTGGTCATAGTAGAAGTATGCATGCCTAATGTTGGAGATTTCTGTAAGTCTGTATTAAGTATATCCCTGTTTTATGAGTTGTGATGTTATGGTTCATTATGCAATTTATGAATTGTTATGTTATGGTTCATTATGAAAATTTTAGATTGATTATTTGTTCAGTAACTCATGTCATTGTAAACCCAAGCTAGTGATAGCAGAGACAAATGGTTGGAGTATGGGGATGAGTACCTTGTAGGAATGGGGTTAGAGAGGATAGATCCTTTGAACAACTAATCTCATGATTATGTATAGGTGTAGCTTGCTGTCATTTAAAGGAACATTAACTTACTGTGTGTACAGACAGAAAATGTTAACAAACCAGTAACCATGAACAGCAAGTACCAAACAACTAAACCTACAATGACAATATTGATGGCACAGAACTCCCTGTAACCAATCACAGAAGGTAGTGTGACAGCAGTATGGGGTTTAGTATGTCAGTTGTGTTACCATGGAAAGAATTGTAAAACTAAGAATTTAAATTATTCTGTTAAATGTAAGTGTAAACATATGAAAGCAAAAGTTGAAGCCTAACTAAGTACGAGGATCTAACACTAGGGAGTCTAAACCATCCAATTCCGATTTGATTGAAGCAAGAGGATCTGTGTCCTAGTTTTCCCATGGAATAGTTGAATCTGCACCAGAGTGTCAAACATGTTGAATTTTGTCACAGTAAGATAAGGGGAAATCCTACTTGAACATCCATGGTGTGATAAGAATTTGTGTGAGGAAAGATTGTAAGCATAGGTAAAAATACAATGAACAGAGCATCTGTTTACCGTCCATATACACTGCTGGGAAAGTAGTTGGAGAAATGGAGGTTAACTGAGTATAGATAGATGTGTGCGAGGAGGCATACATCTATACCTCGATGCTGAAACTTTAAAATGTTGAAAATTTTATAAGGCCTGCAAACTGGAAAGCTGAGGAAGGGCTTAGCAATCATCTAGAGTTGGACAAAACTCTGAAAAAGAAAAACCTGAGAAATACAAAGTACTATATATATATATATATATATATATATATATATATAGATATAGATATACAAGTCTACTAGATGGACTGAGAAGAGGGGAGGTCAAGCCCAAAAATTCTCCTGGAAATTCTTATATTCCATGGCTGTCTATGAGTACTGAAAAAAATTTAAAACCCGGATAGCAGACTGAATTTGTAAGTGATTCAGTAACAAAACTATCAATGTTATCTGGCTCATAAAGCAGAGAATATCTGAGTTAGGTTATATGTGTAGAAAGCTGGATCTGGGAGACGTGACAAATGGTATCGGAGCCCCGGTTCAAAAATTGGGCAAGATATGTGCTCACAAAGAACTAGTAAACTGTTATAAATTTTAGGAAAATTATTTGATGTTAGTACTACATTTAACAAAATCTATTTTCAGGCCTTCACCTTTCAGATTTTGTTTAGTTGTAGACTTGTTAGCTATGGAGTAGAAACCTCCAGAAACTCTAAACCCAAGATGGTTTAAATCTGAAGGTACTTAGTCTCCATAGAAATACTGAATATTAACTTACTTCCTATATAATTACAATGGTGAAATTTTATGCTTACATGTAAGGGGAAAGATATATTAGCAGGCCTGAAGTTATAAGACATCATATAAGAAAAAAATCAAAGATGTTAGAGTATGTAGGTAGGTTGACATTTCTAGCTTAAAAAGAAACTCTATTTTTCATAAGGGCTATATCTTAGAGTGCATATTATCTCTAGGAATCTATCTCTAATCCTGGAATCAAGCAGCAATTGTCAAAGACTGAATCTACAATTTAGGTATACTACTCAAGGATTATGGAATACATGTATATAGATATATATATATATATATATATATATATATATATATATACATACCCTATGATATATCTGTTCCTACTTATAACAGAGAAACATTATAGAGGAACTATAGTTACAGAGTACCATTTTAAAAAGAAGCAGTTGAATAAGACAGTATAAATTGTGCTAGAGAAATATTAATTCTACTCTCTAGGATTTTGGAAATGGTTATAAGTAAATAAATTTCACTTCATAAATTTCACTTCTAACTCTACCTTTAGTCATTGAGTTATGAACCATAGCCAAGGAGTTAAGTTATGGTTAATAATCTCTATTCAATTACTATTATCTAATTTTATATGATAAAAGAAAAAAGAAATGGGTTGTAAAAGTATAATAGCCATTATCACTTCCTAAATGTACATATTATTTCAAATTCTACTTCTAAACTTTGAGATAACTATAATATAAATTGCAAGGTGTATTACAAAAAAAAAACCGTGAAAGAAGTAATAGGTTTATAGATTAAATCTATACTTTATAAATTCCTTTCAAAGGAACTATCGACTTCATGAGTATGCATTTAACAAAATTACATGTAAATGATAAGTATCAAGTTTGAGTAGCAATATATTCTTTTCACATAAACTAGATATGACCTACACGTATATTAAAAATAGCCCTAGATACCAAGAGGGACGAGACAAACATGTATAATATATATGCGTGGATTCGCATAAGTCAAAAGAGACTAAGCTCAAATCAAAAAGGTGAATTGGTTAATTGAAACAAAGAAAAAAGATTTAAAAGGCCGATATGAATCGTTTTATTTCAAACGAATTCTACATACATGAACTATACGTATGACGTGGACACACGAATTTGCCCAAACGAATCAATTAAAGAAAAGTATATAATACATGATTCATATAATGGAAAAGAATCAAAACGTGTAGGTAACCTATTTAACTGTGTGGCGGCAACCAAAGTAAAAATTTCATATATATTAGGTCATACGAAACCCTAGAAATGACATCGGCTGGTGAAACTCACGGCATTTGGAAGATTTATTGTTAACATTCAACCAAACTGTAAAGCGGTCACAGAGTAAACGCTAACGGAAGGCTTACAGTTGCAACGTGGACGCCGAGAGCTAAATCATCATTCGGTTTAATAAGGTTAACGTACCTGCATATAAACATGTGTAAAGAACACACGAGGCGTAATGATTATAAATTAGTGGATCAGTGATTTCAGAAAAAAAAAGGGGTTGTATGAAAAGTCAGTTAAACAAGTCAGATCGGATTCCAAAAAACCGTGCCGATCACAGCAAAGCTATCATGAAAAAATACACAGTCGGCCATGAAATTATAACTCTCTGTCACGCCATAGAAAACGAGGCCGCGACTGTTGTGTTTCAGTAAAGAAAGCTAAACCAAAATATGAAACGACACACCCACAGTAATGAACAACGATATGATTCTTGCTGTAGGTAAGTTTCTGCAATCGACTGAACTGATGTTTATATGTCATAAGCGTTAGGTTCAATCTCTCCAGCCGCGTGACAGGACTTGCGCGCTGAAGGTAGATTATCGTTACCAAAACGATAGAAATAACGGCGTTGATCTGGCGTTCGGGGAGGTGGACCACCGACATAGTAAAGTCGGGACCCTTTCCTCGTAGTAAACCATTTCACATTCGCCAGTAAATCAAGATAGAAACTATCGGCGTAATTAGGAACTGATGAATCCTAATCGCCTTTGATGCCTGACAAATGAAACAGTTCAAACAGAAACCTATAATCCGGAAGCTACAATAACTTTGATCGATCTTTGAAGAGTTTGATCTACAAACAGAAATAGATAAATACATCATAAATAAACTCAAGCAAAATTCGTTACAATTTACAGAATGAATCTATGGCTACCAGTATGGAGGGGTTACACCCGTGAGGCGGGTTGATGATCAACACGGGAAGAAAAAAAAGAAGAACCCTCTACCCGGTGCCAGTATACCGGTTCGATGGCCACACTTACAACTGGGAATAAACAACCCCGTGTTCGCAAAGAGGCCAAACCCTACAACAGATATGGATGGCTGAACCAACACAATATACACCCGCACTATCGCATAACAAATGGTTAGGGTTATAAAATAGAGCGGAAAATGTAACTAGGGTTTTAAACGCCCATAAGTTCGGTGGGCTCTGTCACAGAGACCCGAACGAAAGGCAGACCCTCTGTCTATGCCATACCGGCTTTAAAGAACTTGTCAATGAGATCATCTGAATGGTCTCATGTTAAAAGGATACTCGAACCCTAAGTTCACTGTCACAAGTCCTCATCGAATCCCGATGGGGGGGTTGGGAAACCACCTGAATTGCCAGCCGTCAATGTATCTGTGAACCATGGCCACGGTACGCCGCCCTTGCCTTCCACGATTGAGACGTTACACCTACAAAAGAACCAGTGAAATATTAGAGAACGCGTAGCCGTCACACCCGGCTGTACCAAAACCTGAGTGAGGTGGCCCATACAGCTCCTACACAGTACGGGGGTGGAGAAAGCTGTGAATGCCGATAGTTGGCCTTAGGTTCTGCGTACAACATTAGCTGGAAATGAAGTACTGTGCCGAGAAAAAAAAAATCTGCAAGATTTTACGCAATAGAAGTTGTAACATGGTTCGAATAAAAGTTTGACACGTTCCACAAATTCAACGCTGTAAAGTGGTTGACGGTTCTCCAGCACGGAGATGTCACTCTGCCGGAGGTGACGTGAATCAAATATCTGATAAACTGAATCAAAAATGCACTATGGATGCACCTTTAACTACCTTAGGTTAAAGATTTATGGGTAAGGCAGCTATCTCTTGCCGTGGATAGGCATCGATACCTGGATATAGACATATATATTACATGCCGTGTGAAAGGGGGTGCGCCCTTCCATAATTACGTCAAGTGTTATGTATTTCAAATGGTATAAAAAAATGACATAGAGGTTTCATATATATTTGTATATATATAGGTTTTAACTACATAAAGCCGTATGCATCGTTTAAATAAACTTTAGAAATTGCCATATATATAAACATATAATTGTATTGGATAGGTATGAGTGCCATACAATTAGTTTATGTGGAAAACGAAAAGTTATAAATGGGTTATATATATGAACTTGATATATATATAGAGGTATCATATATAGACTCATAATGTATATATATTGTATATGGGATATACAAATATCCTATGTATAGTCTTAGGAGAATAGTGGACAAGAAACTTAGGAAAGTGGAAAAAAAAAATACTAAAGGAACATAGGGAAGAACAATTCATGTCCACCTTCTGACTTAGTATTCAAATGACCCTGTAAATAATAGGGAAATCAAAGGTACATGAAAAAAAAAAAATTCCGTAAACTCGAGGCGTTACAAATGGTGTATGGGTCGGCATATAAACGTCTAGGACGTAGAATAAAAGTTGTACTTTATATTTGTTCATGGGGAGAATAGCATATATCGATGCAGGTATATATATAGAAATATATACACCTTGATATATATGTGGAGGTGGTATAAAGCGCACTTTAAAATTGTTAGGAATAGAATGGTATAGGCCTACATATATATGTATAATTATATATGTGCATAGATAAACCATGACATATATGTTGGAGTTAAGAAAGAGGCATTTTAGACTTCTATGGGTATGAGATTGGATATATATATACCTATATAGAAATATATATATATGCATAAGATTTGTAAAGTGGCATTTTAATTTGATCTATTACATTCCACTTTAGTAAATTCAATAAGTGCATGGGGGGAAACTTTGAGATTGAAAATCTATCATATGGGTCAACTTGTAATTAACTAGAAGTGGAAAAGTTGCTAGTAGAAAATGAATACTTGTCAAAACAAGAAAAAAAAAAAAAAAAATCAGTTGGAGAGGGTGCAATTGGAGGTATGACCAATGATATATACAATCCATTTCCAAGGATAATATACGTGACCAATATATGTGAAAAGACCACGGGAAAAAAAAATAAAAGGGATTATTTTAAATTATGTGTAATATATATATATAGTAGTACTTTCAAAAAGGCTTTGAACTTATATATGAATATATATAAATATAGGGATATATATATATATATATATTCATATGTTCATCAAATTAATATTGCCAAGGCTATATATATATATATATATATATATATATATATATCATGTTTACTTATACAATAAGGTTTGGAAATATATATGATATATACAAACCTAGTGGATATATATATATATGCTCATGAGATGTATATTGCCCAAGGCTTGAGATGTAAGTAGTATATGAGTAAGTGGAAGATGTATCCTATAAATAAGGCCTGTATAGTGCTATAAAAAGAAAATAAGATTGAAGTACAAGTTTTAATTACAGTAAATGGTTGATTTAGTAATTGTGGAACCATTACATTGAGTTAAGCATGAATGAATGAAGGGATAAATTAAAATTTTCCTGATGATTTACTTAAGGAAGAATATTCTTGTAATAGTGGAAGAAGGATTTCTTAATTATTTTATTTATAATAATTTATATTCTTCCATGGAAATAAATTATATTTTCAAGTTGGTATATTTTATGAGTTTAGAGATAATGAGTAATAGAATTGGAAAAAATATGGAGAAGTGATATTTCTCTCATAAGGAAAAAAAAACAAATATAGATTTAAAAATAAAAGCATGAGAGATTTATGGGTTGCTTTTGTTAGAAAAAAAAATAGAATGCTTTTATGCATTAGAAAAGAGGGAATTCTTTTATGATTCAGAAAAAAGTTGGAATACTTTTATGATCTATTCCATTTTAATTAATTCTATTTTATTATATAAGCCTATGAGAGAAATAGAAGAGGGGAATTAGCAAAGCATGAACATACAATTAAAAGTAAATGCATAAATTCTGGTGAGTCTTTGAAAAAGGGGAAACTGTGTCAAATTTATTTTTTGATATTATCAAGTATTAATATTTGTGAATGTGATGAATTATAGAAATTACATTTATCACTATAAAAGGAAACATGTATTCACACTATAAAATTTTGATTGGTGTAAATTTTATTAAAGTTAATTTTCTTGAGTCTTAAAATTAAAGACAGGGAAATAGTGTGAAATCATACAGCTACAAACCGAGAGAAAAGAAGGTGAGCTGTATTTGGACTTGGGTGTGGGGGAAACCCATGAGATCCAAATTTCTTCATGTAAGTTTTGAACTAGTGGATACAAGTCATAAAAGAGGCTAGAAGAATTGAATTATAGACATTATTAATGAGTCTGGTTATTACTAAGTAAATTGATTGGTTAACAAAAAGAAACAATGAAAAGATACTAGAAGTACAGCTATAAAATGAGAAAGGGTAAGCATAACCATGCATATGATAAAATTGTTTCTCTCATTTATGAGTACTAATGAAAAAGTTGTAAAATTGTTTAGCCAAGTGTGTAACAGGAAATTGGGCACTCTGGAAACAAAGAGGAAAAAGGTGAAGATAAATCACCTAGAAAATCAAGAAAAGCTGAACTGGACCAAGTTGAGTGAGGAAAGAATCTCACTGAAAAACAAGAAAGGATAAGTAGTGTACTAAAAGTGCACTAAACTATTATGAAACTGAACGGCTTGATTAATAACTGAATTTCTTAAGTTATTGAAATGCAGAATGCTGTTGTGAATTATCAATTATATGTACCTGATATTACTTACATTGGTATGAATTGTGGACAGAGAAACCAGAATAAAAGATCTTCCAGACAGACTTCTTGCAAAAAAGTAGGAAGAAAACCCACTGCATAAGGCATCAGTAAATAGAGTGGAGGCAGGAGAGTACTCTGCTGGAAACTAATGGCTTATAAATTAGCCCTACCATTGCTTATTAAATTTCCTGATATATTTCATGTCTCCTTGTTGGAAAAGAAAATTTAAAATTTTTGTACAGGATGCTTCTCACATGATTGATTGGAATGTGGTCCAGGTGGAAACTAGAAGAGGAATTTCCTTCCAGAGTCGCTTCAAAGATGAAAGCGAGAAGAAATGGAATTGCGAAAGCGAACAGTAGCTAGAGTAAAGGTGCAGTGGAGCACTTTACTGCTGAAAAGCTACATGGAACAGAGAAGCTAAGATGATGGAAAATCATTCATAATTTTGTTCAAAATAAACTAAGTAGATAGTTGGCAACACCGAGGACGGTGTTTATTTTCAGAGGGGGAATATGTAACACCCCCAAGTTCTATGCTTTTCAAATGAGACATTTGAACATAAGTCCAAAGGGGAGTGGACCCCAATGGATAACTATTGTGTGGATGTGGTTAACTATTCATTTATGAAAAGTAAATAAAATATTGTGTATGCACTATGACCAGATGAGAAAGTGAGATCACATGCCTAATCCATGAGGTGATGGAAAAGGAAAAAAGACTTTCCCCAAATCTTTCAAAAATCCTTGAAAGAAATTATTTCTAATTTAGATTTTTGAGGAAAAATCTAAATTTTCCCCAATGAAGAGGAGTAGTTGGGAAGAGGTGAGAAAAAGCTAGAAAAGCTGAGGAAAAGCTTAAAGCAGCTTTAAAGAGTCCCAAAATGGGAAGCCTAGGCTAAACAGAAATAAAGCATCCTGAAATTCTGGACGCAGAATTGGAAACAGGCTTTGGGGAAAGCATAGCTTAAATAAGCTACTCCAGAACAGATTGAGGTTAGTCTGTTCTTGGAGGATCTCAGCTCGGGGGTGAGTTCTAGAGATAAACGAACTCTATGATTGGGAGGACTGGTCATAGTAGAGGTATGCATGCATAATTTTGGAGATTTCTGTAAGTCTGTATTACATATATCCCTGTTTTATGAATTGTGATGTTGTGGTTCATTATGAAATTTATGAATTGTTATGTTATGGTTCATTATGAAATTTATGAATTGTTATGTTATGGTTCATTCTGCAAATTTTAGATTGATTATTTGTTCAGTAACTCATGAAATCGCAAACTAAAGCTATTGATAGCAGAGACAAATGGTTGGATTATAGGGATGAGTACCTTGCAGTAATGAAGTTAGAGATGGTAGATCATTTGAACAGCTAATCTAATAACTATGTACAGGTGTAGCTTGCTGTCTTGTAAAGGAATATTTAATTGCTGTGTGTATAGATAGAAAATGTTAACAACCCAGTACCCATGAACAGCAATTACCAAACAACTCAACCTATCATAACAATATTGATGGCGCAGAATTACATGTAACCAATAACAGAAAGTAGGAAACAACAACCCTGTGATAGCAGTATGGGGTTCAGTATGTCAGCTGAGTTTCAATGGAAAGAATGGTAGAATTAAGAATGTAAATTTTTCTATTAAATGTAAGTGTAAATATATCAACGCAGAAGTTGAATCCTAACTAAGTACAAGGATATAACACTAGGGATTCTAAACTATCCAGTTCAGTATTCTCTACCTCCATTTGATTGAAGCAAGAGGATCTGTTTCCTAGTTTTCCCATGGAATAGTTGAATCTGCACCAGAGTGTCAAACATGTTGAATGTTTGTAACAGTAAAATAAGGGGAGAGTCCTATTGAACATCTATTGTGTGATAAAATTTGTGTGAGGGAAGATTGTAAGCATATGTAAAAATACAATGAACAGAGCATCTGTTTACCATCCATATAAACTGCTGGGAAAGTAGTTGGAGCAATGGAGGTTAACTGAGTATAGATAGATGTATGCGAGGAGGCATACATCTATACCTCGATGCTGCAACTTTAAAATGTTGAAAATTTTATAAGGCCTGCAAACTGGAAAGTTGAGGAAGGGCTTAGAAATCATCTAGAGTTGGACAAAACTCTGAAAAAGAAAAACCTGAGAAATACAAAGTACTATATATATAGATATACAAGTCTACTAGATGGACTGAGAAGAGGGGAGGTCAAGCCCAAAAATTCTCATGGAAATTCTTATATTCCATGGCTGTCTATGAGTACTGAAAAGAATTTAAAACCCGGATAACAGACTGAATTTGTAAGTGATTCAGTAAAAAAACTATCAATGTTATCTGGCGCGTAAAGTAGAGAATATCTGAGTTATGTTATATGTGTAGAAATCTGGGTCTGGGAGACGTGACATTTCCATTTGCTGTCCAGAGGGATGGGGTCGGGGTCCAAGAGGAGACTGTAGGCCTCTTTGATATTGAAATGCGTTGCTGCGTTGGAACACCATCTGAGTTTATCCGGCTCCGCCATATCCTTTTGAATCTGTCTCTTGTTAAGCTCCTCTGCAAGAATTTCCTTAGACCGGGGGTGGTTATTCTGAGCCATTTCATTGGGGTCCAACCACACTCACCAATCCGTGTTGTCCTGAATTTTCCAAAAGTCTTTGACAACCTTTTTGTTAAGTCTCTCCATTTGCAACCTGATGGGGAGGAAGATGTCAGTGTTGAGCTTGGGGCGTTGTTCCCAAGCATTGTCCCAGAGCAATGCATTCTCCCCATTGCACACTTCCCAAAAATAGTGGTCTTGATGAGAGTTTCATTATCCCAAGCCTAGTTCCGCATCGGTGCATATGAGAGATCAAGCCGAGAGTGCGATCAAGGAGCCGCCCGATGCGTTGGAGCATACTTTGGCTTTCCTTACAGTTTAGCCTAGGATGTGGTAGGATTGGTAATCCAATGCCACCAAGTTTTCTCCCAAGACTTTACCAAGGAGATCAGGATCCTTGAGACTGAGACCACCAGCATTTTTGGGCTTGCAGAGTTTACTCCAAGCAACAAGGGCCCATTTTCCATTATTCCCCTAGCTCTTCCAAAGGAAATCTCTTTGTATTGCTCTAATTTGGTTAGAGATAGATCTGGGGGCCGCAATGGGAGTATTGGTACTGAGGCATGGCTTGAAGAACAGAATGCACTACAAACTTTGCCGAGCTGGGAAGTTAAGGGAGCAGAAGGTCCAATTGGAAATTTTTTTTTGAAGCTTAGAGACTAGGGATTCCCAGTTCCCTCTAGCTAGGGGTTTATCAGTTAGGGGAACACCTAAATATTTCGAGGGCATTGGAAGTGTTTAGGAAGAAGAGTTTGGTTCAGTTGTTGTGGGAGGAACCGGGGCACGAGCAAAATCATACGAGGCCACGAAGCACATGACTTCTTTGACAAAGGGAGTGCCCATGAGGAGCGTATCATCCACAAATTTTTGGTGAGTGATCGGGGGTTAGGGGGGTAGATATTAAGGCCACTGACACGGCCATCAGAGGATGCAGCAGATAAGGAGTGGCCAAGGCCTTCTGCCATGATAACAAAGAGGAAGGGCGAAAGAGGGTGTCCTTGTTTGATGCCCCGAGAGGGGTTGATGATGGCTGAAGGGGAGCCATTGAGGAGGATGGAGAAGAAAGCCCCCGAGACTAAAGCCATGATCCAATTTATGATGTCTTTGCTAAACCCAAAGGCTGCCAGCATATTCCTTATGTAATTCCAATTGAGTTTGTTGAAATATTTGGACATATCCATTTGGATGAGCATACCAAGTTTGATTTGATCCTTGAGAGAGTGGATGAATTCTTGAGAGAGGATGATGTTCTCCAAGATTTCCCTACCCTCAATGTAAACAGTTTGGTGGGGCGAGATGAGAAGCAGAAGCAGAATTTTGATGCGGTTGACTAGGACTTTAGAGATGATCCTATAGATAATGTTGTAGAGGGAGATGGGTCGAAACTGGTCAAGGGAGCCTGCTTTATCAGATTTGGGGATGAGGGTGAGAAAGGTTGCATTGAAGGATTTGAGGATGGATCTTTTAAGACGAGATTCTTCGATTAGGTCATAAACTTTGTCTTTGATCAAAGGCCAACGAGGTTTTGTAGAAATACGTGGTCAAACCATCCAGGCCTAGGGCTTTCCATTGAGCATGGAATGGTGGGCATGGAATGGACATCTTCTTCCACTTGACCATTGTTATCTTTTGTGACATGTGGTTATGCTTTCTGGTTAAGATATTAGGGATGTTCCTTTTGATTTTAGTGATGTCTTCCTCATTGTAGAGCAGTTTGTTCTTTCCTAGGATGGCCCTAAAATATTAGTTGAAGCACAACTTCAATCTCAATACGAGTGCTTAAGATAAGGCCCTGCTGATTTTTGAGACTGAGGATTTTGTTGAATTTTTTGTGTTGGATCTTAGATTTCGAAAATATAAGTTAAATGGTTGTTAAAGAATTTGGATTTCATTTGTATTTTCATATATTGTTGATAGAATGAGTAGTTGATTTAATTTATTATATGATTCAATTTACTTGAATAAAGCACATAATAAACTATATAAAGATTAAGAAAATCATTGAATTTTTACATATTTCATATTTAGAAAGAAAAATAGAAGTTTAATGGTTGTTAAAGAATATGGATCTCACTTATATTTTCATATTTTGTTTATAAAATTATTAGATAATTTAACTTGTAATATCATAGTTTCCTTCAATAAAGCACATAATAAACCACACAAAGATTTAAGACTTATCTCTTTATCTAATACCTTAGTTAGAAGTTTTGCTAAGATGAGTGCAAAAAAAGGTAGGTGTTTTTTTAAATGATTTAGAAGAAAAGTTTCTTATTATGAATACCTTCAAATGGTACTAAAATTTATATAATTTCTTTGGTAAGTTTTCAATGGAAGATAAGACATTTGGAATATTAATGTCCTAATGACTAGGAAGCGCTCAAGCAACCTGATAAAAATTCCCTATGGCTCATCCACACACATTTCCTCTCTCTAATGAAGATGTTTCCAAATAGCTTCAAACCCTCATGTGCACAAACCTCCATTCTCCCATACTCTCCATAATTGATAGTGTTGACCTTGCTCGCCATCATCTTGACAATGAGCTATAGGGCATAACAAATGGGCAAAAATAAAATCTGCTTTTCCAATGCACAGTCAAAAAATATATTTGGTAGAAGGGGGCACCCTCCTTGTTAAGGTCATGATATCCACTTGATAAAATTATGAGTGATGGATTAAGGGTTGCCATTTTTTAGAAAGTTAATGGTTTGAATGAGTAATCAGATGCATATATTCAAGTCACAATAAAAAATCAAACATCATTGTTGCTCATGACATTAATGCTAATGCAATTGTTGTCACCATTAATCTTCCCCTCCATACATAACTACCATTGCTATTACTTTCATTATCCATTTCCAAAACCTTATCTTCATATCTTGTTCTTAATTGAGTGGACTTAATGGTTAAAAACATGTGTTTCCTTTTAAAAGGTGATTCTTCAAATCTAGAAGGGTAAAGTATGTACACCTATGAAAACTTAGTAGTCAAATTGTTGTGTGAACATGGTCTTAACTTAAAATATTTTAAACACCAAGAAAAATTACATTTTAACCTTCTAAATTTTTCTTATTACTTAATATACATAAAACTAGAATAAATTTACACTAATTATAACTTGTAACATTTTATAAATTATTTAAATTATTATATTCTAAGAAAACATAAGTACATATATATTTTGAGTGGGACTAATGATTAATGGTACATCATAAATTCAATTTGAGAGAAGACATGCATATTTAAATTTCATACTTCAACCCATTAACATTTTTCTACCCATCATTAATAAAAATGAATTATTTCAAAATAAAATTATCTATTGTTCAAATCTCATTGAGTATATGGCCTGTTGTGTCTTGGCTAGAAGAGTAGGCGACCCCATAGTGGACGTCTCGGCTCCTGTTGAGGCATAAGTTAATTGCTATTGTGTGACTCGCAGGTTGTTGCACCTAGCCTAGGTTTATAGTGGCAGCCAGTAGGATTTGATCCTGGGCCTTGTTCAGGATAACTCTCACCAGTTACCGATTATCCTAGATTGAAAAAAAAAAAAAAAAAAAAAAAAATTATCTATAAATAATAATTATTTTATTTTATTTTTGGAGGAAAAAATCATAATTTTATTGAATTAGAAAATAAGAAACAAAATTACATATTGCGGATGTTGTTAAGCATTCAGTCATGCTATTCATGTGATTGATGAACAATAAAAAAAAAAATAGTAAAATTTACATGAGTTTTCTTTACACCCCATAAGTACTTTATTGTGTGTTTTCTCTTTCTATTGCTCAATTACTTTAATCTCTACCAAAATTATAAATTAAAATATTATTATACTTACCATTCATAATTTAAAAATTCAATTAATAAAACTGAAATTTAAAATTATATTAAAAATCATTTTAATAAATGTAAAGCAAAATTTCAAACTCTCTCATTTAAAACAAAACAAAACTCTGTATATATAATCTAAAAATTCAAATGAAACTTGAGATTATATTAAAAAACATGTTAAAAATGCTTCCTTATTGTAAATTCAAAACAAAATCCAAAATCCAAACTTACTCTAATTTTTAAAAGGCAACGAAACGAAACATGAGTAATGAACTTTCACACTTTTGATATTAAACCGGAGCGTCCAGCGTATGGGTGTTTTTCGATCACGATCTATACCTAACGTCTCTCGTTGGAATAACGTCTTACGGTTCGACCTCGTAACCTCAGGTAGAAAAAAGAAATTGAAGTTCAGACAATTTTGAATCTCGAGGACCAATTGAATATAATTGATTTTGTTCGGATTGTAACCAATAATCAATGTGATTCAGCGGAGGGCGCGAGTGTTGTCGAAGATATAAATTTGAATTGTGTGAGATAGCTTTTCTTAACGATGGGAATGATCTTTGATGGGTCGGTGGATCCAACGTCCGATAGATTTCGAACCTGCACCGACGGTGGGAATGATCTTTTATCGGTCACCGATTAAATGTTAGATAGAATTGGACCGTTCACAAAAGCTAATTACCCTTTGCAAAAGCTAATCCTTCTTTTATTTAGTTCATCAACCCCTCTTCTTCTTGCACTGCAATGCGCCCTCTCAACTCTTTGCGCTCTTTTGCTCTCTGTCTCTCAGGCGAAGCGGTGATGTTTTGTGGAGCGCTCCTCGTTTGTTTTGTGTTGTTTCTTTGATCTGTATCTGTGGCTCTGTGTGTTTTGTGTTGTTTCTTTGTTTTGTATCTGTGGCTCTGTGTTGTTTCTTTGTTTTGTATCTGTGGCTCTGTGTTGTAACCGTTCGTATATGTGTAATTTCTGTTGTCTTTTTATGTTGTTGTTGTTTGTCTTTCTGTAATTTCTGTTTTGTTGTGAGAGTTTGAGAGATGGAGACAGATGTACGTTTCGGCCAAGAAGTCTTTGGAGAAGCACAATGAGAGGAGTGGCAATAGCTGCAGATATGAAGATGATCTCCACGGGCCTCAATGGTAATGGAGAGTCTCTTGTCAACTGAATTTCAATTAAGGGAGAGGGAGATCTAAATTTTTATTGGCCATGTATTGATATGTTATTACAATGAAAATAGATTAGGTTCGTTTGTTTCTTTTTCTTTTCCTGCTTTGATTATTGCAAGTTCCCGATCAATTGATTATTGATTTGGAATATTAATTTATTTTTACAGGAAGAACGAACTTAGAAGCAATCATAAGAGGAGAGTAAAGCAAGAAGAAGTAGACAACCATATGTACTTAGATTTAAATGATAATGTTATGTGAGAATATTTTTAGCTTTTCTTTTGTTTGTTTTTCTAATATTTTTATCTTTCAGTTCCGTTTCTTTGAAGCAAAGAGAGCGTTCAAATTCTGCGTGGAGAAATGTGGTTGGCTCCAATGGTACTATGAAAACAACAAATTCCAAAGAATCACAATCGGAGAATTCAGGTAGGTACCTACAATTTATTGGGTTTTTCTTTTTCCAGCATAAAATGAGTCACGGTGCTGAAATGTCTTATTTTCGGTAGAATATGCACTAAAAGTATTTACGTATATAATTTGGTTTCAATGAATCACAGAATTTCCTGTACTTCTGTTTTTCTTGAATTATTGCATTTTATTGAACCTAGTCTATAACATTCTAAAATAACCTCATTATCATGCCTCAAACTTAGAAGCGGGTTGATGCTTGGGTCAAAGGAAGATTGATTAACCTAACCCTATGTTAGATTAGGTTGAGGACTTGAGTCTCACAATATTTTTTTTTTAATTGTAGTAGTCTTATTTTGGTAGTTAGTGAATTCTTTATATAGATTTTCTTGGTATCTCTGTTTTTCTTTTTATTTTGGTTGAGGTGTACCATGCCTCCCCGCTGGGTAAGTCCATATATAAATCCCGTGCCTCGAATAAATGACACTTTTTATTGAAACCAGTCTATGACATTCTAAAATAACCGCATTATCATGACTGAAACTTAGAAGCGGATTGATGCATGGGTGAAGGAAGATTGATTAAGTTAACCTTACTTAACCTAGGTTAGGCCAGGTTACTGACTTGAGTTTCAGAATATTTTTATTGTCATAGTCTGATTTTGGCTTTATTGTCGTAGTCTGATTTTGGCAATTAGTGATGGGATTTTGACTGGCTAAGAAATTCGCACCTGTGAGTAAATTTGATATACGTATATAGTGGCTCCTGGATTGTGGAATTCGTGGGGAATTAACCTCACACGCCACAACCGGGTGACTGGTTAGTGACGGGCTTTATTCGATGGAAATTGACACTTCATAGAGTTGAATATGGTGAAGAAAAATTATCATACCCATATGGTAATTTCCAAAAACTTTTCAAAAAATTTTACATATAATTTTACCTATATAGTCATTTACATTTAAAGTTAACAACGTCAACATCCAAAATGCTTTAGTTCTTTACTTTCCATATTACCGAATTCTTTGGCTATATTTATTTTCGACAAAGATTAACCACTGCTTTTGAAAAGCTTTCTGGTCTTAGTATCAAAAGTGAATCATTTGGTTAATTAGTTAGAATGTAGTAATTTAAGAAATTAAAATATATATATATATATATATTTTAATTTAATATGAAACTATTCTGATAATGCACAAAATTTATTTAATTCAAATTAAATAAAATTCGGATAAGTGGTGTGCATATATATATATATATATATATATAATTTAAAATTTATTATTATATTGATTAATAATTATAGTAATTTAAAATTTATTAAATATTGATTAAGGATTAATTTAACTTGAATTTAAAGTCATATTTTCAATTAGAATTTATTTTTTCATGTTATTGTTGGCCCTTTTGTTGGCTATTTAATTATATTTCTCTATTTTGAAAACCTGTATTTCTTTTTGATATTCTCAAATTTAATTTTGATTGTAAAATTACCTTTTTACATATCAAGTCAACATATAATGAAGTTTTAACAAATCATTATTATGTTTTTCTCTTAAAAATATGTCAAAAATTTATTAATATTAATAAAAATTATATTTTTCAAAATTTATTTTTTATTTTTTTATTAATGATATCAGTTTTTTTTGCTAAACTATATGAACGAGATGAAGTTAAATATTTAACTGGAAAATGTCATCTCTTACATTCATGTCAATGACACCAATAAAAAACATATTAATATCAATACAAATCATATTTTCTTTAAAAAATAAAGTTTTTTTAATTAGTGAAATCACTCTTTTTTGCTAAACTATCATTGTTAAGTGGAAATGGTTTGGTACTCATTGCACTGAACTATAAATTTTCTGGGAAGGAAGACCAGAACAATAATGGAGACTAAAGTGACCGGCCTCCTGCTCTGCTATATTAAATGTTAAATGGTGGTATTTGGCCAGAATTATTTAGTACTCATTGCATTGAACTATGTCTATGCTCAGAACGATGTATTGAGTTAGTAGGGTTAAATGTTAAATGGTGGTATTTGGCCAGAATTATTTAGTACTCATTGCATTGAACTATGTCTATGCTCAGAACGATGTATTGAGTTAGTAGGGTTTGAATTTACATTCGTCTCGGAACGATGTATTGAGTTAGTAGGGTTTGAATTTACATTCGTAATATTTTTATAGAAAGTTGGAGAAGAGAAATAATCGAGGGTCGGAGCAGAGTAATTTGGCCTACCGCGACAGCAACAACATGATCCGGCGGCGGCAACATAATTACAAAATAAGACCTAAGCTCTCTTGACTAATCATAATTAAAAAAAGTTAAACTTAATATATTAATATAATAATATATATTTTTCACATTACAAATATACATTTGATTTTTGGTCAAAGGATAACTATTTAAAGTTCAACGCATGAATCAATGCGTCCTCGCAGGATAACAATAAACAATACAATTTTATATCATATTTTTAATTTTAATATGTAAAATAGTAAAACAATATTAAATTTATTACCTTAAAATATATTTTAATAAAAATTACTTTTCATTTTAATATAAATTATAAATAATATGTTATATTTATATTTTTAAACTAATATTTATATCCTTAGTATAGAATGTTAAGGAAATTTGTGTTAAAACTTTTTTTTTCTAATAATTATTTATATATATTTTTATGTGCTTCTTTTCTTATTCTATCATAAACTCTAATTTTTTTTAATAGTAAAAATGTTTTATTTTTATATTTAAGATTTAAAGTATATAAAAGTTCAATTTTCTTGAAATTTTCAACATATATTTTATTATTTTTTTATAAAGATATTTTATTACTTATTATTATTATTATTGTTTTAGTTTCTAATTTTTTTTTAACCATAGAGAATTAGTAAGTCGTTGCTTAGAAGATATAATGTTTTTTTTTAATGATTTTTTTTACCAAATTATGTTTTACATTGTTTTGGGTGCATGCAACTTCAATCCATCATTATATTTTTTCTTTATTTTTCCTCTCTTCTTAATAATATTTGTCCATTCCCAATATTTAGAAGAATTTAAATCCACCATTTATTTATTTTTCTTTATTTTATTTTTTAATATTTTTCCATTTTTAATAACTTCTATATAAATTAAATATCAAATGAAAATTCATTTTAGAATGACTTACTAGTCAAACATCACATGTCTAAATTCAAACTTGTGAATTCCTTCTTAGAGACGTGTTATTTTCTTTGTATGTAGATTTTGTAGTCATGCACTTGTCATTAATTGTAATATTGTGCATTCATCCATGAACATTAGATGAGGTTCAAGGTTACATTTTTTTTTTTTGCTTTTGTGCTTTTTTGGCCCATTATAATCTAATATTGGTTAATGGATTATAGTTGTAACCTAATCTGGATTAGTGGATTAGGGCTTTAGATACCTAAAAGTTGCATTGTGGATACAATTAAGTTAATACTTTGAAGAAGATAGATATGTGATTCTAAGTGAGAATATTTTCTAGATTAAGAAATTCCAAGCCAAATTTCTATTTTATGTGTATTTGTCATTATTGTTGGTGTTCATATTTTACTTTAAGATCTATATCTATTTTACTTACATTCCTAATCTCAAAGAATGTGCATAGACCATATTAACAATATAACATTTCAAAAGTGAAATACACTTTATCCCATTTCAAGAGAAAAACACCATTAAGGAATCTCTACAATGCTTGTTGCTTCATTATTATTATTTATTTATATAGGATGTCTATAAGATAATCTCACTCAACTATCTAAACTCCTAATAACATGAATATTAGGCTCCACAAGTATTAATGCACACTCTATTGGAATAAAACTTAAATGAACATATCTAACATTCAAATGACACAAATAAACAAAGAGAATATGCTTTATTAATAGTAAATCATTTTTACACACATAAAACATCTATGGGCTTTTTGTTGGGATAAAAATTTTTCAAGGGCCAAAGGACTTCAATAATTATCATAACAATCTTACTAGGATTTTTATTTGTATATAAAAGTTATGGGTTCCTCTTTAACTTTTACCTCCCTACAAGCTATGAGTTCTTACACTTTATTGAGTTTATTTCACTTATTTTAGAGCTACAAACTAGTTTTTTTTTCCTTCTTTTTTATGGTTTTTCTTGATCCATTCAACATCTATTTAAATTTTGAAAAAGTATTTTGACCCAACATCCATTGCTAAAATTGCTTGGTCATAATATAGAAAAAATAAAGATATGTATCAAAAGTGGACTAAGGATGGTACCCTTTTTTTTTAGCTCATCTCATTAGCAAAATGTTAATAGATCTCTATATGACTTATTTCTAATTTATTGTTTCATGAGATTCTTTAGAGTTGAGCAAGCTTCTTATTTTATGTTGATTTCCTTATTTGGGTTATAAATTCTCCATGTTGGATGGTGTGTGATTACATGAGTTTGTTCTTTGAATTCTTTGTTTAGATGCACAAAAAAATATGAAGAAAGAAATTGCACAATCATCATACAATTACATGATAACAATTGACAAGAACATGCCACAAAAGTGTTAAATAAAACCAACATAGTAAAGAACATTTATTTTGCAATTGAAATTTAAAGGGAGATGAATAATATCAACCATATCAACCATATGATGAGCAATTGCACATTAATGGTGGAAATTAATGTCACCTCAAGATAACACCCCAATTTATAGTATTAACTCAGTATGATCCCAATAATCACAAAGTTCCAAGGAAATTTTGTACAATGATATGGTTGTTCAATCATGGAGAAAGAGGGAACAGAAACATAATTAGTCCTCACTACATTCATAGTTGAGTGATGAGGTTCCCACACTTGCTCTTTTCATTTCTAATATTGAATGACAGCTTGGAATTGATAACAATGGCTAGGGTGGTCCTTTGTAGCCCAATATTTTGTGAATGACCACCATCCCATGGTTGTTTGATGCTATTGGACTTGTATTTTCTATATTGAACAACATTTCATGTTTTATTTTGTAATGAATTTCTCATAAAATTCTTATATGGCCAATTGATTGAATTTAATTTAGAGGGTAATTTTGATTTTCATTCAACTTAATTTTAATTTTAACTATTTGTAACTATATATTTATCTATCTTATTCATTTATTTATTAATAATTTACTTTTATTAAAGAATACAAATTTACAAATCTCAAACCCCTTACCTCATTTAAGATAAGATATTTAAACCTTACACTTCTTTACAAAAGGTAAAACTTCTACCAAATTAATGATTCATGTTAATTTAAAAAATAAGTATTTTATTACAAATTCATAATAACATTTTTCTATATAATTTATTTATTTATATTAATAATCAAATTTATGATATATATATATATATATTTATGTTTAACTTTTTATTTGGTTAACAAAAATAATTTAATTTTGAAGTTATAGAAAAAGGATCTATCTATAAAGATTTGATTCCTAAAGTTTATAAAGGTATACATATTCTACTCACCTTACATTTGAACCTTTGACACCTTAAAAAGTAACCACATGTTCCTAACCATTAAACCCACTTAAACCATATCCATTGAACCCACCCAAATCGCTATACTAAAACATGTCTATAGTTCCATAAACAAAATTTTAAACTTAACAGTAACCTTAAATTTTTTTAAAAATAACACTTAAAGAAAACTCAATAAATAATGTATATACAATAATTTTACTATAAATTTATAATCAAATAATTCTTTATATACAATAATTTTATTATAAATTTATAAATATTGTTGATTAATATTCTTTAAACAACTTGCATTCTTATTATAAATATTATTTAAATAATAATAAAAATTTATTTCCACACATATAATTACAAATTAAAAATATATTATTTAAATAATAAAAAAAAATTAATTCCACACATATAATTACAAATTAAAAATATATTATTTAAATAATAATAAAAATTCATTCCCACCTGTATAATTACAAATTAAAAATAAGTAAATATTTTCGAATGCGTGAAGCACTTGTACAGTGAAGTCATGTACGCTCGAAATGGCACCACCTCTATGTAGCTGCATAATTACCGCATCTACTCTCCGCAAAGAACTATGTCTGTGCTCAGCCGTACGATTATGCCCACAATCTATAATCAAAATATTAATGCCTCTTTGTGAGGATAATTGTTTTGCTACTTAATGAAGTTGATGACTCTGGTGTGAGAATTATACTCCAATTCATTCGTATCTTCTCTCAGTTATTCAACCTGCATACCATCCCACCAATCAATCGATACCTTGAAGTTGGTTTCTAACCAAAGACATTCAATCTCATTACTTGAGTTTGAATGGCACTGTGATCTTAAATTACAATTAAAATGCAGGGAATGGCAGACATTACCAGCTTCATGGCGTTAACATTGCCTCGTTCTGCATTCCCGCAAGGCAGAGGAAAACAAACATATTTCTGAGACTCAACACATACTCCCATTACAATACGAAGAGTAGTAGGAACAGAGCGCTGTGAAGAGGAGAAACTCAAATCAGAAGCTCCTCAAAATACCCCCACAAATTCAAGGTAAGATTTAAGAAACTCTTAACGATTTATATGCCATTTGCTTTGTCACTATTAAATGCTTATATACTTGTCGTAGTGACACCGAGAAATTCAACATACCCCATTAATGGCTGCCTCTCTGTGTATGTATTGTTCAATTTGAATAGGCTTTGGGGGCCATACAGTATGTTCTATTGAATTGTGAGTCCACGGGGTTTGAACAAATGACTATCATATATGAAAAATCTAAACCCTAAACAAAACCTTCCTTCTCAACTCTCATTTAACGTATATTTGCTGGACCTCAGTAATCAGGAGATGGATTGCCACTGAAAATTTCCTTACTTTTGTGGAATAACATTTCATGAGAACAATGAATAATATGTTCAAATAATAAAACTAGGATTATTCTTGCCTTTTTTATAAACATGCTCTAGAAGTTTTGAAAACAATTCAATGCACTTCTAGGTCGACAACGAAATACTTGGAATTAGTATTCATTACTGGGTGTGAAGCTAACACTTAAAAATGAGAAGCTTAGGTGATATTTTACCACTGCATTTGAAAGAAATGTTCACAATGATTAAAATCTTACAATACACATAGTATCACTAACTAGAAACTCTCATCTTGGAGTAATTGATAGTTGTGAGACTTGAACACATTCTTTTGAGGTACACAATGTTTATATAAATATATTTTTAAATTTCTATATTTTCAATAAATATTTTTTCCCATGAATATTTTTTTTCCATGAAATATATATGTAGTGGAAATGCACTAGTACTTCTCATTCACAGGATGGTACCTTGGTAAGCTAGATTTTGTAGAAGCTTAAATCTATCCACACAATGATTAAGCCATTACAACAATACCCACTAAGAGCTCAACATATTATTAGTAGGAATTGTTTCTTTATTTTTGTAAATTAAGTGGGTCTATTCACATTCATAGTAGAAATATAGATTACGTCATGGCCTCGAGAGGCGAATATTCTGATAGTCTAGAAGAAGCTGAGGAATAGCCGACTGACACAAATTAGTCTCGCCCTCTGGGAAAGAGAATATAGGGAGAGGCACAGAGGGGAGAGTGCTTCTAACAAAACCAGGGGAAAAAGATACATTGTTGCTCTGGAAAAAAGGCCATTGGGCCTCGAACACATGGAGAATAATAGAGAAACAAAAAGAGGCCAAACCCGAAACAAAAGAACTAGAGAGCGGGGGATTGTTGCACATCAGCTTCGTCAACACTGATAGGTGGGTCCGGTGTCCCTTCATCCGAGTAGAAGATCTAGCGGCGATGAGTAGCATCTTCTTCGACCTTGGGGATCTGATGGACGCGTGCCGTAGAGCTTCTTTTCAAAATGGCGTAGTGAGGGGAGGTACTGTCAATGAAGTGCATGTAGTGCACTTCCTTCACATACGCAACAAATTTCTCTGTCAGGGAATCAATTTTCCGCTCAAGCTCTTTGTTGCTGTCCTTCTGCTCCTGAAGGGCGATGGCAAGAAGCGTCCTGGTATGCCAATGCAGGTCAATGGTCTTGCTGTACAAGTTCTCCCTTGGCCTGGTTAGCCCAGGATCCACGATCCAACTGAGTGAAGAGTCGACCGCCTCCGAAGGCGTTTCTCTGTGACGGATGTGGGCGGTGGTTTCCATGTCGGCTATATGCCTTTTTATGACAAGGTCGGTATTTTCCACATAAGTGTTGGCCGAATTTCAGGCCGTGGTCTCAGCCTGAGTAACAGGAGGGCGAGAAGAGTTAGCCCAGAAAGCTCGACGGCCACGGCGGGCAAGGTGAGAGCGGCGTGGGGCTATGGAGGTGGGGCGAGGATGAAGAGTGGAGGGTGAGGTGCAGCGATGAGGGGGGCAGTCACTTTGAGACAGCTTCAGGGGAGGCCGAGTGGATGCAGGGTGCACAGGTCAAATAGATAGGAGTGAGGTATGAATAAGGAGGAGGGAGATGAAATAGGTGGGCAAGGGGTGTGAATGCCTGGGTAAGCCACTGGGAGGCATGCCCGATGGGTTGTTCAAATCATGCAAGGAATTAATGCTTGGAGTGGGTGCATACATTTGAGAGAAGGTAATCGAAGAGCTGCTAGAGGGATCAATCGTGGGAAGGAAGGCTAGTGGGGGTTCATGATTAGAGAATTGATTGGGAGGGGGGATCGAGGAAGAGGCCGGATCGACTTGCTGCAAATCTAGAACACTAATGCGGAGACATTCTATTTTGACAGTTGGCACCATTATGGAATCCCAGTCAGTTGAGGTGAGTTTGTTGGAATCTCTAACACCGGTGTTTGCGAGGAAGCCCGCCAAATTATTGGCCTTTCTCCTAACCGCCGAGAAGGATATGCCTCTGGCATTGTCAATATTGTGCTTGATCTTTTGTAGGATTTTTTTGATGCGCCAACAATCGGAGACTTGCTGAACACTGCACCCCTGTTGGATTTTCCGACAATCTTGGGTAGCGACGGTAGAATCTCCTTCTACCAGGAGGGGCCAAAAATTGTGATGTATGGCAATGTCAAACTCGTGAGCCAGAGCCTGGAGTTCAGCGGCATTGTTGGTGGTGTAATAAATGTTCCCATAGTAGATCCAGCGAATCATGCCTTTGTGGTTGCGGAAGACTCCTCCGAAACCCGCATTGCTAGGATTATCCTTGGAAGCTCCGTCATAGTTGAGTTTAATAATGTTGGGATCAGGAGGGTGCCAAACAGTCTCAGGCAGGGAGGCCAGGGAAATAGAGGGATGAGGGAGTTGGAAGAGGGGAGAGAGATTGAGAAGGGAAAGAATGAGGCATTCCTCCCTGGTAGGGGGGGAGGAGGGGTCCAGGAGCTTGGCTATGGAAATAAATTCGCGCAAGGTTTTCTTGATGAGGTGAAGAATCTGTTCTTCCTTGTTAGCCAAGTTTTTGAAGATTCGAGAATTCCTTTCTTTCCAGAGAGCCCAACACATTATGCCTGGGAGAAGGTTCCATGCCATATTAATGAGGAGCTTGGAAGAGAAGGAGGTGTGCTAGAGGTCAAGGGAGATGAGGATGGAGGAGGGATCACGATCCGAGGCCTTGAAGACAAAGGAAAGCCAATTCCAAATGATGGAGGCAAATTGATACTCGTTGCGTAAGTGATTGGCAGTTTCGGGGTTAGATTTGCAAAGAGTGCAGATAGACGGACCTACGAAGCCTTTTTTTTGGAGATTTTCCCAAGTCAGAATTTTTTGGTGCATGAAGAGCTAGAGGAAAAGAGGAATTTTAGGCCAGTGATTCTGTTTCCAGAGTCTTTTCCATTTGCTGTCCAGAGGGATGGGGTCGGGGTCCAAGAGGAGACTGTAGGCCTCTTTGATATTGAAATGCCTTGTTGCGTTGGAACACCATCTGAGTTTATCCGGCTCCGCCGCATCCTTTTGAATCTGTCTCTTGTTAAGCTCCTCTGCAAGAATTTCCCTAGACTAGGGGTGGTTATTCTGAGCCATTTCATTGGGGTCCAACCACACTCACCAATCCGTGTTGTCCTGAATTTTCCGAAAGTCTTTGAAAACCTTTTTGTTAAGTCTCTCCATTTGCAACCTGATGGGGAGGAAGATTTTAGTGTTGAGCTTGGGGCGTTGTTCCCAAGCATTGTCCTAGAGCAATGCATTCTCCCCATTACACACTTCCCAAAAATAGTGGTCTTGAATGAGAGTTCTATTATCCCAAGCCTGGTTCCAGATCGGTGAACCTTTGAGATTGTTCAAGAGTCTGATCAAGGAGTCACGATGATGTGTTGGAGCATACTTGGCTTTCCATAGCTTAGCCTAGGATGTGGTAGGATTGGTAATCCAATGTCACCAAGTTTTCTCTCCCAAGACTTTACCAAGGAGATCCGGATCCTTGAGACTGAGACCACCAGCTTTTTTCAGCTTACAGAGTTTACTCCAGGCAACAAGGGCCCATTTTCCATTATTCGCCTTGCTCTTCCAAAGGAAATCTCTTTGTATTGCTCTAATTTGGTTAGAGATAGATCTGGGGGCCGCAATGGGTGTATTGGTACTGAGGCATGGCTTGAAGAACAGAACGCACTAGGACATGTTTTCTTGGGAAGTTAAGGGAGCAGAAGGTCCAATTGGAAATTTTTTTTTGAAGCTTAGAGACTAGGGATTCCCAGTTGCCTCTAGCTAGGGGTTTATCAGTTAGGGGAACACCTAAATATTTCGAGGGGAAGTAGCTGAGTTGGAAGCCAAGAATACGGGTGATGTTAATTTGAATGGCATTGGAAGTGTTTAGGAAGAAGAGTTTGGACTTGGCGTTGTTAACAGAGGAACCCGAGGCCTGAGAAAAATCATCTACAATGGGACTGAAGGCAAGGGATTCTTTGACAAAGGGAGTTCCCATGAGGAGCGTATCATCCACAAATTGTTGGTGAGTGATCGGGGGTTAGGGGGGTAGAGATTAAGGCCACTGACACGGCCATCAGAGGATGCAGCAGATAAGGAGTGACCAAGGCCTTCTGCCATGAACCCAAAGGCTGCCAGAATATTCCTTATGTAATTCCAATTGATTTTGTTGAAAGCTTTGGACATATCCATTTGGATGAGCATACCAAGTTTGCTTTGATCCTTGAGAGAGTGGATGCCTTCTTGAGAGAGGATGATGTTGTCCAAGATTTGCCTACCCTCAATGTAAACAGTTTGGTGGGGCGAGATGAGAAGCAGAAGGAGAATTTTGATGCGGTTGACTAGGACTTTAGAGATGATCCTATAGATAATGTTGTAGAGGGCGATGGGTCAAAACTGGTCAAGGGAGCCTGCTTTATCAGATTTGGGGATGAGGGTGAGAAAGGTTGCATTGAAGGATTTAAGGATGGATCTTTTAAGACGAGATTCTTCGATTAGGTCATAAACTTTGTCTTTGATCAAAGGCCAACAGGCTTTGTAGAAATCTATGGTCAAACCATCCGGACTCGGGGCTTTTCCATTGGGCATGGAATGGACAGCTTCTTCCACTTCAACCATTGTTATCTTTTTTAGCAGCATTTGGTTATGCTTTCTAGTTAAGATATTAGGGATGTTCCTTGTGATTTTCGTGATGTCTTCCTCATTTTCGTGGTTGTTCTTTGTAAGGATGGCCCTAAAATACTGGTTGAGCACAACTTCAATCTCAATACGAGTGCTTAAGATAAGGCCCTGCTGATTTTTGAGACTGAGGATTCTGTTGAATTTTCTGTGTTGGATCTTAGATTTCGAAAATATAAGTTAAATCGTTGTTAAAGAATTTGTATTTCATTTGTATTTTCATATATTGTTTATAGAATGAGTAGTTGATTTAATTTATTATATGATACAATTTACTTGAATAAAGCACATAATAAACTATATAAAGATTAAGAAAATCATTGAATTTTTACATATTTCATATTTAGAAAGAAAATAGAAGTTTAATGATTGTTAAAGAATATGGATCTCACTTATATTTTCAGATTTTGTTTATAAAATTATTAGATAATTTAACTTGTAATATGATAGTTTCCTTCAATAAAGCACATAATAAACCACACAAAGATTTAAGACTTATCTCTTTATCTAACACCTTAGTTAGAAGTTTTGCTAAGATGAGTGCAAACAAAGGTAGGTGTTTTTTTAAATGATTTAGAAGAAAAGTTTCTTATTATGAATACCTTCAAATGGTACTAAAATTTATATAATTTCTTTCGTAAGTTTTCAATGGCAGATAAGACATTTGGAATATTAATGTCCTAATGACTAGGAAGCGCTCAAGCAACCTCATAACAATTCCCGATGGCTCATCCACACACTTTTCCTCTCTCTAATGAAGATGTTTCCAAATAGCTTCAAACCATCATGTGCACAAACCTCCATTCTCCCATACTCTCCATAATTGATAGTGTTGACCTTGCTCCCCATCATCTTGACAATGAGCTATAGGGCATAACGAATGTGCCAAAATAAAATCTGCTTTTCCAATGCACAGTCAAAAAATATATTTGGTAGAAGGGGGCACCCTCCTTGTTAAGGTCATGATATCCACTTGATAAAATGATGAGTGATGGATTAAGGGTTGCCATTTTTTAGAAAGTTAATGGTTTGAATGAGTAATGAGATGCATATATTCAAGTCACAATAAAAAATCAAACATCATTGTTGCTCATGACATTAATGCTAATGCAATTGTTGTCACCATTAATCTTCCCCTCCATAGATAACTACTATTGCTATTACTTTCATTATCCATTTCCAAAACCTTATCTTCATATCTTGTTCTTAATTGAGTGGACTTAATGGTTAAATACATGTGTTTCCTTTTAAAAGGTGATTCTTCAAATCTAGAAGGGTAAAGTATGTACACCTATGAAAACTTAGTAGTCAAATTGTTGTGTGAACATGATCTTAACTTAAAATATTTTAAACACCAAGAAAAATTACATTTTAACCTTTTAAATTTTTCTTATTACTTAATATACATAAAACTAGAATAAATTTACACTAATTATAACTTGTAACATTTTATAAATTTTATAAATTATTATATTCTAAGAAAACATAAGTACATATAGATTTTGAGTGGGACTAATGATTAATGGTACATCATAAATTCAATTTGAGAGAAGACATGCATATTTAAATTTCATACTTCAACCCATTAACATTTTTCTACCCATCATTAATAAAAATGAATTATTTCAAAATATAATTATCTATAAATAATAATTATTTTATTTTATTTTTGGAGGAAAAAATCATAATTTTATTGAACTAGAAAATAAGAAACAAAATTACATATTGCAGAAGTTGTTAAGCATTCAGACATGCTATTCATGTGATTGATGAACAATAAAAAGAAAAATAGTAAAATTTACATGAGTTTTCTTTACACCCCATAAGTGCTTTATTGTGTGTTTTCTCTTTCTATTGCTCAATTACTTTAATCTCTACCAAAATTATAAATTAAAATATTATTATACTTATCATTCATAATTTAAAAATTCAATTAATAAAACTGAAATTTAAAATTATATTGAAAATCATTTTAATAAATGTAAAGCAAAATTTCAAACTCTCTCATTTAAAACAAAACAAAGCTCTGTATATATAATCTAAAAATTCAAATGAAACTTGAGATTATATTAAAAAACATGTTAATAATGCTTGCTTATTGTAAATTCAAAACAAAATCCAAAATCCAAACTTACTCTAATTTTTACAAGGCAACGAAACGAAACATGACTAAATGAACTTTCACACTTTTGATATTAAACCGGAGCGTCCAGCGTATGGGTGTTTTTCGATCACGATCTATACCTAAGGTCTCTCGTTGGAATAACGTCTTACGGTTCGACCTCGTAACCTCAGGTAGAAAAAAGAAATTGAAGTTCAGACATTTTTGAATCTCGAGGACGAATTGAATATAATTGATTTTGTTCGGATTGTAACAAATAATGAGTGTGATTCAGGGGAGGGCGCGAGTGTTGTCGAAGATATAAATTTGAATTGTGTGAGATAGCTTTTCTTAAGGGTGGGAATGATCTTTGATGGGTCGGTGGATCCAACGTCCGATAGATTTCGAACCTGCACCGACGGTGGGAATGATCTTTTATCGGTCACCGATTAAATGTTAGATAGAATTGGACCGTTCACAAAAGCTAATTACCGTTTGCAAAAGCTAACCCTTCTTTTATTTAGTTCATCAATCCCTCTTCTTCTTGCACTGCAATGCGCCCTCTCAACTCTTTGCGCTCTTTTGCTCTCTGTCTCTCAGGCGAAGCGGTGATGTTTTGTGGAGCGCTCCTCGTTTGTTTTGTGTTGTTTCTTTGATCTGTATCTGTGGCTCTATGTGTTTTGTGTTGTTTCCTTGTTTTGTATCTGTGGCTCTGTGTTGTAACTGTTCGTATATGTGTAATTTCTGTTGTGTTGTAACTGTTCATATATGTGTAATTTCTGTTTGTCTTTCTGTAATTTCTGTTTTGTTGCGAGAGTTTGAGAGATGGAGACAGATGTACGTTTCGGCCAAGAAGTCTTTGGAGAAGCACAATCAGAGGAGTGGCAATAGCTGCAGATATGAAGAGAGTCTCTTGTCAACTGAATTTCAATTAAGGGAGAGGGAGATCTAAATTTTTATTGGCCATGTATTGATATGTTATTACAATGAAAATAGATTAGGTTCGTTTGTTTCTTTTTCTTTTCCTGCTTTGATTATTGCAAGTTCCCGATCAATTGATTATTGATTTGGAATATTAATTTATTTTTACAGGAAGAACGAACTTATGTCATAGAAGCAATCATAAGAGGAGAGTAAACCAAGAAGAAGTAGACAACCATATGTACGCAGATTTAAATGATAATGTTATGCGAGAATATTTTTAGCTTTTCTTTTGTTTGTTTTTCTAATATTTTTATTCTTCAGTTCCGTTTCTTTGAAGCATAGAGAGCGTTCAAATTCTGCGTGGAGAAATGTGGTTGGCTCCAATGGTACTATGAAAACAACAAATTCCAAAGAATCACAATCGAAGAATTCAGGTAGGTACCTACAATTTATTGGGCTTTTCTTTTTCCAGCATAAAATGAGTCACGGTGCAGAAATGTCTTATTTTCGGTAGAATATGCACTAAAAGTATTTACGTATATAATTTGGTTTCAATGAATCACAGAATTTCCTGTACTTCTGTTTTTCTTGAATGATTGCATTTTATTGAACCCAGTCTATAACATTCTAAAATAACCTCATTATCATGCCGTAAACTTAGAAGCGGGTTGATGCTTGGGTTAAAGGAAGATTGATTAACCTAACCCTATGTTAGATTAGGTTACGGACTTGAGTCTCACAATCTTATTTTGGCAGTTAGTGAATTCTTTATATAGATTTTCTTGGTATCTCTGTTTTTCTTTTGATTTTGGTTGAGGTGTACCATGCCTCCCCGCTGGGTAAGTCCATATATAAATCCCGTGCCTCGAATAAATGACACTTTTTATTGAAACCAGTCTATGACATTCTAAAATAACCGCATTATCATGACTCAAACTTAGAAGCGGATTGATGCCTGGGTGAAGGAAGATTGATTAAGTTAACCCTACTTAACCTAGGTTAGGCCGGGTTACTGACTTGAGTCTCAGAATATTTTTATTGTCATAGTCTGATTTTGGCTTTATTGTCGTAGTCTGATTTTGGCAATTAGTGATGGGATTTTGACTGGCTAAGAAATTCGCACCTGTGAGTAAATTTGATATACGTATATAGTGGCTCCTGGATTGTGGAATTCGTGGGGAATTAACCTCACACGCCACAACCGGGTAACTGGTTAGTGACGGGCTTTATTCGATGGAAATTGACACTTCATAGAGTTGAATATGGCGAAGAAAAATTATCATAGCCATATGGTAATTTCGAAAAACTTTTCAAAACATTTTACATATAATTTTACCTATATAGTCATTTACATTTAAAGTTAACAACGTCAACATCCAAAATATTTTAGTTCTTTACTTTCCATATTACCGAATTCTTTAGCTATATTTACTTTCGACAAAGATTAACCACTGCTTTTGAAAAGCTTTCTGGTCTTAGTATCAAAAGTGAATCAAGCCTGCACCTTTGGTTAATTAGTTAGAATGTAGTAATTTAAGAAATTAATATATATATATATATATATATATATATTAATTAATTTAATATGAAACTTATACACCAAATTTATTTAATTCAAATTAATCAATATAATTATTATTATATTGATTAATAATTATAGTAATTTAAAATTTATTAAATATTGATTAAGGATTAATTTAACTTGAATTTAAAGTCATATTTTCAATTAGAATTTATTTTTTCATCTTATTGTTGGCTCTTTTGTTGGCTATTTAATTATATTTCTCTATTTTGAAAATCTGTATTTCTTTTTGATATTCTCAAATTTAATTTTGATTGTAAAATTACCTTTTTACATATCAAGTCAATATATAATGAAGTTTTAACAAATCATTATTATGTTTTGCTCTTAAAAATATGTCAAAAATTTATTAATATTAATACAAATTATATTTTTCAAAATTTATTTTTTATTTTTTTATTAATGATATCACTTTTTTTTGCTAAACTATATGAAAGAGATGAAGTTAAATATTTAAGTGGAAAATGTCATCTTTTACATTCATGTCAATGACACCAATGAAAAACATATTAATATTAATACAAATCATATTTTCTTTAAAAAATAAAGTTTTTTTAATTAGTGAAATCACTCCTTTTTGCTAAACTATCATTGTTAAGTGGAAATGGTTTGGTACTCATTGCACTGAACTATAAATTTTCTGGGAAGGAAGACCAGAACGATAATGGAGACTAAAGTGACCTGCGTCCCGCTCTGCTATATTAAATGTTAAATGGTGGTATTTGGCCAAAATTATTTAGTACTCATTGCATTGAACTATGAACTATGTCTATGCTCGGAACTATGTATTGAGTTAGTAGGGTTTGAATTTACATTTGTAATATTTTTATAGAAAGTTGGAGCAGAGAAATAATCGAGGGTCGGAGCAGAGTAATTTGTCCTACCGCGACAGCAACAACATGATCCGGCGGCGGCGGCAACATAATTACAAAATAAGACCTAAGCTCTCTTGACTAATCATAATTAGAAAAAGTTAAACTTAATATATTAATATAATAATATATATTTTTTCACATTACAAATATACATTTGATTTTTGGTCAAAGGATAACTATTTAAAGTTCAACTCATGAATCAATGCGTCCTCGCAGGATAACAATAAACAATACAATTTTATATCATATTTTTAACTTTAATATGTAAAATAATAAAAAAATATTAAATTTATTACCTTAAAATATATTTTAATAAAAATTACTTTTCATTTTAATATAAATTATAAATAATATGTTATATTTATATTTTTAAATTAATATTTATATCCTTAGTATAGAATGTTAAGGAAATTTGTGTTAAAACTTTCTTTTTTCTAATAATTATTTATATATATATTTATGTGCTTCTTTTCTTATTTTATCATAAACTCTAAATTTTTCTAATAGTAAAAATTTTTTATTTTTATATTTAAGATTTAAAAGTATATAAAAATTCAATTTTCTTGAAATTTTCAACATATATTTTATTATTTTTTTATAAAGATATTTTATTACTTATTATTATTATTAGTGTTTTAGTTTCTAATTTTTTTTTAACCATAGAGAATTAGTAAGTCGTTGCTTAGAAGATATAATGTTTTTTTTTAATGATTTTTTTTACCAAATTATGTTTTACATTGTATTGGGTGCATGCAACTTCAATCCATCATTATCTTTTTTCTTTATTTTTCCTCTCTTCTTAATAATATTTGTCCATTCCCAATATTTAGAAGAATTTCAATCCACCATTTATTTATTTTTCTTTGTTCTATTTTTTAATATTTTTCCATTTTTAATAACTTCTATATAAATTAAATATGAAATGAAAATTCATTTTACAATGACTTACTAGTCGAACATCACATGTCTAAATTCAAACTTGTGAATTCGTTCTTAGAGACGTGTTATTTTCTTTGTATGTAGATTTTGTAGTCATGCACTTGTCATTAATTGTAATATTGTGCATTCATCCATGAACATTAGATGAGGTTCAAGGTTACATTTTTCTTTTTTTGCTTTTGTGCTTTTTTGGCCCATTATAATCTAATATTGGTTAATGGATTATAGTTGTAACCTAATCTGGATTAGTGGATTAGGGCTTTAGATACCTAAAAGTTGCATTGTGGATACAGTTAAGTTAATACTTTGAAGAAGATAGATATGTGATCTAAGTGAGAATATTTTCTAGATTAAGAAATTCCAAGCCAAATTTCTATTTTATGTGTATTTGTCATTGTTGTTGTTGTTCATATTTTACTTTAAGATCTATATGTATTTTACTTACATTTCTAATCTCAAAGAATGTGCATAGACCATATTAACAATATAACATTTGAAAAGTGAAATACACTTTATCCCATTTCAAGAGAAAAACACCCTTAAGGAATCTCTACAATGCTTGTTGCTTCATTATTATTATTTATTTATATAGGATGTCTATAAGATAATCTCACTCAACTATCTAAACTCCTAATAACATGAATATTAGGCTCCACAAGTATTAATGCACACTCTATTGGAAGAAAACTTAAATGAACATATCTAACATTCAAATGACACAAATAAACAAAGAGAATATGCTTTATTAATATTAAATCATTTTTACACACATAAAACATCTATGGGCTTTTTGTTGGGATAATTTTTTTTCAAGGGCCAAAGGACTTCATTAATTATCATAACAATCTTACTAGGATTTTTATTTGTATATAAAAGTTATGGGTTCCTCTTTAACTTTTACCTCCCTACAAGCTATGAGCTCTTACACTTTATTGAGTTTATTTCACTTATTTAAGAGCTACAAACTAGTTTTTTTTTTGCTTTTTTTTTATGGTTTTTTTGGATCCATTCAACATCTATTTAAATTTTGAAAAAGTATTTTGACCCAACATCCATTGCTAAAATTGGTTGGTCATAATATAGAAAAAATAAAAATATGTATCAAAAGTGGACTAAGGATGGTACCCTTTTTTTTAGCTCATCTCATTAGCAAAATATTAATAGATCTCTATATGACTTATTTGTAATTTATTGTTTCATGAGATTCTTTAGAGTTGAGCAAGCTTCTTATTTTTGTTGATTTCCTTATTTGGGTTTCTAGGATAAATTCTCCATGTTGGATGGTGTGTGATTACATGAGTTTGTTCTTTGAATTCTTTGTTTAGATGCACAACAAAATTTGAAGAAAGAAATTGCACAATCATTATACAATTACATGATAACAATTGACAAGAACATGCCACAAAAGTGTTAAATAAAACCAACATAGTAAAGAACATTTATTTTGCAATTGAAATTTAAAGAAATGAGATGAATAATATCAACCATATCAACCATATGATGAGCAATTGCACATTAATGTTGGAAATTAATGTCACCTCAAGATAACACCCCAATTTATAATATTAACTCAGTATGATCCCAGTATGATCCCAATAATCACAAAGTTCCAAGGAAATTTTGTACAATGATATGGTTGTTCAATCATGGAGAAAGAGGGAACAGAAACATAATTAGGCCTCACTACATTCATAGTAGAGTGATGAGGTTCCCACACTTGCTCTTGTCATTTCTAATATTGAATGACAGCTTCACATTGATAACAATGGCTAGGGTGGTCCTTTGTATCCCAATATTTTGTGAATGACCACCATCCCATGGTTGTTTGATGCTATTGGACTTGTATTTTCTAAATTGAACAACATTTCATGTTTTATTTTGTAATGAATTTCTCATAAAATTCTTATATGGCCAATTGATTGAATTTAATTTAGAGGGTAATTTTGATTTTCATTCAACTTAATTTGAATTTTAATTATTTGTAACTATATATTTATCTATATTATTCATTTATTTATTAATAATTTACTTTTATTAAAGAATACAAATTTACAAATCTCAAACCCCTTACCTCATTTAAGATAAGATATTTAAACCTTACACTTCTTTTCAAAAGGTAAAACTTCTACCAAATTAATGATTCATGTTAATTTAAAAATAAGTATTTTATTACAAATTCATAATAACATTTTTCTATATAATTTATTTATTTATATTAATAATCAAATTTATCATATATATATATATATATATATATATATATGTATGTATGTATGTTTAACTTTTTATTTGGTTAACAAAAATAATTTAATTTTGAAGTTATAGAAAAAGGATCTATCTATAAAGATTTGATTCCTAAAGTTTATAAAGGTATACATATTCTACTCACCTTACATTTGAACCTTTGACATCTTAAAAATAAATAAATATTTTCGAATGCGTGAAGCACTTGTACAGTGAAGTCATGTACGCCCGAAATGGCACCACCTCTATGTAGCTGCATAATTACCGCATCTACTCTCCACAAAGAACTATGTCTGTGCTCAGCCGTACGATTATGCCCACAATCTATAATCAAAATATTAATGCCTCTTTGCGAGGATAATTGTTTTGCTACTTAATGAAGTTGATGACTCTGGTGTGAGAATTATACTCTAATTCATTCGTATCTTCTCTCAGTTATTCAACCTGCATACCATCCAACCAATCAATCGATACCTTGAAGCTGGTTCCTAACCAAAGACATTAAATCTCATTACTTGAGCTTGAATGGCACTGTGCTCTTAAATTACAATTAAAATGCAGGGAATGGCAGACATTACCGGCTTCATGGCATTAACATTGCCTCGTTCTGCATTCCCGCAAGGCAGAGGAAAACAAACAGATTTCTGAGACTCAACACATACTCCCATTACAATACGAAGAGCAGCAGGAACAGAGCGCTGTGAACAGGAGAAACTCAAATGAGAAGCTCCTCAAAATACCCCCACAAATTCAAGGTAAGATTTAAGAAACTCTTAACGATTTATATGCCATTTGCTTTGTCACTATTAAATGCTTATATACTTGTCGTAATGACACCGAGCAATTCAACATACCCCATTAATGGCCGCCTCTCTGTGTATGCATTGTTCAATTTGAATAGGCTTTGGGGGTCGTACAGTATGTTCTATTGAATTGTGATTCCACGGGGTTTGAACAAATGACTATCATATATGAAAAAATCTAAACCCTAAACAAAACCTTCCTTCTCAACTCTCATTTAACGTATATTTGTTGGACCTCAGTAATCAGGAGATGGATTGCCACTGAAAATTTCCTTACTTTTGTGAGTCTTGCTTTAAACAGAACAATAGAATAAAATGTTCAAAATAATAAAACTAGGATTATTCATGCTTTCTTTTTATAAACATGCTCCCGAAGTTTTGAAAACAATTCAATGCTTCTTCATCGACGCTAAAATACTTGGAGTCAAAGTATTCATTGCAGGTGTGAAGCTAACACTTATATGGCCAAGGAAGCTTAAAATTTGATATTCTACCTTGCATTTCGAGAAAAATGTTCACAATGATTAAAATCTTACAATACACATAGTATCACTAACTAGGAACTCTCATCTTGGAGTAATTGATAGTTGTTAGACTTGAACACATTCTTTTGAGATACACAATGTTTATATAAATATATTTTTAAATTTCTATATTTTCAATAAATATTTTTTCCCATGAATATTTTTTTTCCATGAAATATATATGCAGTGGAAATCCACTAGTACTTATCATTCACAGGATGGTACCTTGGTAAGCTAGATTTTGTAGAAGCTTAAATCTATCCACACAAGGATTAAGCCATTACAACAATACCCACTAAGAGCTCACCATATTATTAGTAGGAATTGTTTCTTTATTTTTGTAAATTAAGTGGGTCTATTCACATTCATAGTAGAAACATAGATTACGTCATGGCCTCGAGAGGCGAATATTCTGATAGTCTAGAAGAAGCTGAGGAATAGCTGACTGACACAAATTAGTCTCGCCCTCTGGGAAAGAGAATATAGGGAGAGGCACAGAGGGGAGAGTGTTTCTAACAAAACCAGGGGAAAAATATATATTGTTGCTCTCGATAAAAGGCCATTGGGCCTCGAACACATGGAGAATAACAGAGAAACAAAAAGAGGCCAAACCTAAAAAAAAATAACTAGAGGGTGGGGGATTTTTTCACATCAGCTTCATCAACACTGATAGGTCGGTCCGATGTCCCTTCATCCGAGTAGAAGATCTAGCGGCGATGAGTGGAGGGTCCAGCTTCTTGGCAGTTGGGCTTGGAGGGGCACTGAGCATCTTCTTCGACCTTGGGGCTCTAATGGAGGCGTGCCGTAGAGCTTATTTTCAAAATGGCGTAGTGAGGGGAGCTACTTTCAATGAAGTGCATGTGGTGCACTTCCTTCACGTACGCGACAAATTTCTTTGTCAGGGAATCAATTTTCCGCTCAAGCTCTTTGTTGCTATCCTTCTGCTCCTGAAGGGCGATGGCAAGAAGCGTCTTGGTATGCCAATGCAGGTCAATGGTCTTGCTATACAAGTTCTCCCTTGGCCTGGTTAGCCCAGGATCCACGATCCAACTGAGTGAAGAGTCGACCGCCTCCAAAGGCGTTTCTCTGTGACGGATGTGGGCGGTGGTTTCCATGTCGGCTATACGCCTTTGCATGACAAGGTCGGTATTGTCCACATAAGTGCTGGCCGAATTTCTGGCCATGGTCTCAGCCTGAGTAACTGGAGGGGGAGAAGAGTTAGCCCAGAAAGCTCGATGGCCACGGCGGGCAGGGTGAGAGCGGTGTGGGGCTATGGAGGTGGGGCAAGGATGAAGAGTGGAGGGTGAGGTGCAGAGATGAGGGGGGCAGTCACTTTGAGATAGCTTCAGGGGAGGCCGAGTGGATGCAGGGTGCACAGGTCAAATAGATAGGAGTGAGGTATGAATGAGGAGGGAGATGAAATAGGTGGGCGAGGGGTGTGAATGCCTGGGTAAGCCACTGGGAGGCATGCCCGATGGGCTGTTCGAATCATGCAAGGAATTAATGCTTGGAGTGGGTGCATACATTTGAGAGCAGGTAATCGAAGAGCTGCCAGAGGGATCAATCGTGGGAAGGAAGGCTAGTGGGGGTTCATGATTAGAGAATTGATTGGGAGGGGGGATCGAGGAAGAGGCCGGATCGACCTCCTGCAAATCTAGAACACTAATGCGGAGAAATTATTTTTTGACAGTTGGCACCATTATGGAATCCTAGTCAGTTGAGGTGAGTTTGTTGGAATCTCTAACACCGGTGTTTGCCAGGAAGCCCGCTAACTTATTGGCCTTTCTCCTAACTGCCGAGAAGGATATGCCTCTGGAATTGTCAATAGTGTGCTTGATCTTTTGTAGGATTTTGTTGATGCGCCAACAATCGGAGACTTGCTGAACACTGCACCCCTGTTGGATTTTCCGACAATCTTGGGTAGCGACGGTAGAATCTCCTTCTACCAGGAGGGGCCAAAAATTGTGATGTATGGCAATGTCAAACTCGTGAGCCAGAGCCTGGAGTTCAGCGGCATTCTTGGTGGTGTAATAAATGTTCCCATAGTAGATCCAGAGAATCATGCCTTTGTGGTTGCGGAAGACTCCTCCGAAACCCGCATTGCTAGGATTATCCTTGGAAGCTCCGTCATAGTTGAGTTTAAAAATGTTGGGATCAGGAGGGTGCCAAACAGTCTCAGGCAGGGAGGCCAGGGAAGTAGAGGGATGAGGGAGTTGGAAGAGGGGAGAGAGATTGAGAAGGGAAAGAATGAGGCATTCCTCCCTGGTAGGGGGGGAGGAGGGGTCCAGGAGCTTGGCTATGGAAATAAATTTGCGCAAGGTTTTCTTGATGAGGTGAAGAATCTGTTCTTCCTTGTTAGCCAAGTTTTTGAAGATTCGAGAATTCATTTCTTTCCAGAGAGCCCAACACATTATGCCTGGGAGAAGGTTCCATGCCAGATTAATGAGGAGCTGGGAAGAGAAGGAGGTGTGCTAGAGGTCAAGGGAGATGAGGATGGAGGAGGGATCACGATCCGAGACATTGAAGACAAAGGAAAGCCAATTCCAAATGATGGAGGCAAATTGATACTCGTTGAGTAAGTGATTGGCAGTTTCGGGGTTGGAGTTGCAAAGAGTGCAGATAGACGGACCTACGAAGCCTTTTTTTTTGGAGATTTTCCCAAGTCAGAATTTTTTGGTGCATGAAGAGCTAGAGGAAAAGAGGAATTTTAGGCAAGTGATTCTGTTTCCAGAGTCTTTTCTATTTGCTGTCCATAGGGATGGGGTCGGGGTCCAAGAGGAGACTGTTTGCCTCTTTGATATTGAAATGCCTTGCTGCGTTGGAACACCATCTGAGTTTATCTGGCTCCGGCACATCCTTTTGAATCTGTCTCTTGTTAAGCTCCTCTGCAGGAATTTCCCTAGACTGGGGGTGGTTATTCTGAGCCATTTCATTGGGGTCCAACCACACTCACCAATCCGTGTTGTCCTGAATTTTCCTAAAGTCTTTGACAACCTTTTTGTTAAGTCTCTCCATTTGCAACCTGATGGGGAGGAAGATGTCAGTGTTGAGCTTGGGGCGTTGTTCCCAAGCATTGTCCCAGAGCAATGCATTCTCCCCATTGCACACTTCCCAAAAATAGTGGTCTTGAATGAGAGTTCTATTATCCCAAGCCTGGTTCCAGATCGGTGACCCTTTGAGATTGCTCGAGAGTCTGATCAAGGAGTCAGGATGATGCGTTGGAGCATACTTGGCTTTCCATAGATTAGCCTAGGATGTGGTAGGATTGGTAATCCAATGCCACCAAGTTTTCTCTCCCAAGACTTTACCAAGGAGATCCGGATCCTTGAGACTGAGACCACCAGCTTTTTCAGGCTTGCAGAGTTTACTCTAGGCAACAAGGGCCCATTTTCCATTATTCGCCTTGCTCTTCCAAAGGAAATCTCTTTTTATTGCTCTAATTTGGTTAGAGATAGATCTGGGGGCTGCAATGGGAGTATTGGTACTGAGGCATGGCTTGAAGAACAGAACGCACTAGGACAAGTTTTCTTGGGAAGTTAAGGGAGCAGAATGTCCAATTGGAAATTTTTTTTTGAAGCTTAGAGACTAGGGATTCCCAGTTGCCTCTAGCTAGGGTTTTATCAGTTAGGGGAACACCTAAATATTTCGAGGGGAAGTAGCTGAGTTGGAAGCCAAGAATACGGGTGATGTTAATTTGAATGGCATTGGAAGTGTTTAGGAAGAAGAGTTTGGACTTGGCATTGTTAACAGAGGAACCCGAGGCCTGAGCAAAATCATCTAGAATGGCCCTGAAGGTAAGGGCTTCTTTGACAAAGGGAGTTCCCATGAGGATCGTATCATCCACAAATTGTTGGTGAGTGATCGGGGGTTAGGGGGGTAGAGATTAAGGCCACTGACACAGCCATCAGAGGATGCAGCAGATAAGGAGTGGCCAAGGACTTTTGGCATGATAACAAAGAGGAAGGGTGAAAGAGGGTCCCCTTGTCTGATGCCCCGAGAGGGGTTGATGATGGCTAAAGGGGAGCCATTGAGGAGGATGGAGAAGAAAGCCCCCGAGACTAAAGCCATGATCCAATTTATGATGTCTTTGCTGAACCCAAAGGCTGCCAACATATTCCTTATGTAATTCCAATTGATTTTGTTGAAAGCTTTGGACATATCCATTTGGATGAGCATACCAAGTTTGCTTTGATCCTTGAGAGAGTGGATGACTTCTTGAGAGAGGATGATGTTGTCCAAGATTTGCCTACCCTCAATGTAAACAGTTTGGTGGGGTGAGATGAGAAGCAGAAGGAGAATTTTGATGCGGTTGACTAGGACTTTAGAGATGATCCTATAGATAATGTTGTAGAGGGCGATGGGTCGAAACTGGTCAAGGGAGTCTGCTTTATCAGATTTGGGGATGAGGGTGAGAAAGGTTGCATTGAAGGATTTAAGGATGGATCTTTTAAGACGAGATTCTTTGATTAGGTCATAAACTTTGTCTTTGATCAAAGGACAACAGGCTGTGTAGAAATCTGTGGTCAAACCATCCGGACTCGGGGCTTTTCCATTGGGCATGGAATGGACAGCTTCTTCCACTTCAGCCATTGTTATCTTTTTTAGCAGCATTTGGTTATGCTTTCTAGCTAAGATATTAGGGATGTTCCTTGTGATTTTAGTGATGTCTTCCTCATTGTCGTGGTTGTTCTTTGTAAGGATGGCCCTAAAATACTGGTTGAGCACAACTTCAATCTCAATACGAGTGCTTAAGATAAGGCCCTGCTGATTTTTGAGACTAAGGATTCTGTTGAATTTGCTGTGTTGGATCTTAGATTTCGAAAATATAAGTTAAATGGTTGTTCAAGAATTTGGATTTCATTTTTATTTTCATATATTGTTTATAGAATGAGTAGTTGATTTAATTTATTATATGATACAATTTACTTGAATAAAGCACATAATAAACTATATAAAGATTAAGAAAATCATTGAATTTTTACATATTTCATATTTAGAAAGAAAATAGAAGTTTAATGGTTGTTAAAGAATATGGATCTCACTTATATTTTCATATTTTGTTTATAAAATTATTAGATAATTTAACTTGTAATATGATAGTTTCCTTCGATAAAGCACATAATAAACCACACAAAGATTTAAGACTTATCTCTTTATCTAATACCTTAGTTAGAAGTTTTGCTAAGATGAGTGCAAACAAAGGTAGGTGTTTTTTTAAATGATTTAGAAGAAAAGTTTCTTATTATGAATACCTTCAAATGGTACTAAAATTTATATAATTTCTTTGGTAAGTTTTCAATGGCAGATAAGACATTTGGAATATTAATGTCCTAATGACTAGGAAGCGCTCAAGCAACCTCATAACAATTCCTGATGGCTCATCCACACACTTTTCCTCTCTCTAATGAAGATGTTTCCAAATAGCTTCAAACCCTCATGTGCACAAACCTCCATTCTAGGTAACATAATGTAAATCTTAATCATTTAGCTTCGCTGGTTGTACAGGTACATACGCGGTTTCAACCCTACAGAGGGAGTTCTACCTAAATGCTATTAACCGGTAAATAATTGGTCATCCCTAAACATATGCGCCATAACTTTTTCGTATCATGCCATTTTATTAATGTTTTGATACAACTCTCCATTCGATTCTTATAGAAATGATAAAATGATAAGAGTGTAATTATAAGCCAGACGCACTATGTCACACGTTCTCACCGTTATATACATATATATATATATATATATATATATATATATATATATATATATGGTGCATAACATTCTCGATTTTGCTTGATCTAAATTGTCTTATAGCAGTAGTTTATAAAATGTCATTTCGTTTTCCCAAAACATTCTAATACACGTGAATTCGAGTTATGGTACTTGCTTATGAGGGTAATATGATCTATGAAAAGTTTTTTATGAAAATGGCACTAATTATATTTTTCTACTCTAGCTACATGGATATAAAATTAACATCAACTCATCCAATTTCCCTCTTTATTGTAGTATAACAATACTTAAATTCCCTTTTCTATGTATGGGTATATTTTTTATTATTGTATGAGACAGAAGTAGATTGAAACTCACACATCAAATTTTCTATTGAAATATGTATCTATAGACTTGACTCAATCACGGTTTAAAATTTTTATACAATTCTACTCTACATACTAGTATTTTACAATCATGCATAATGACAAGGGTGCACTCCTTGGAGTTCCTTCTGCTAAAAGTAGAATAGATAATGAATATCAAATCAAGTAATTATTTTGTTTTTATATGTAGCCAATTCATACTAATTTAAGTAAATAAACCACTTTATTTTCAAGACATACCACTCATGTAGTAGACCAACCTCCCAACCGTAGAGTTCTATTTATCTTCCAGAACTCACCCCCGAGCTGAGACCACCTCCACCACAGATCAACCCCCTGATCTGCTTAGGAGCAACTTATTTAAGCTATTTTCCCCAAGCCTGTTTCTAATTCTGCGTCCAGAATAGCAGGATGCTTTTCTTCCTGTTTGCCTAGGCTTCCCATTTTTGGGATTCTTTAAAGTTGTTTTATGCTTTTCCTCAGCTTTTCTAGCTTTTCACCTCTTCCCAACTACTTTCCTCATCATTGGGGAAATTTATATTTTTTTTTCCTCAAAATCTAAATTGGAAATAATTACCTTCAAGGATTTCTGAAGGATTTTAGGGGAATACTTGCGTTATCCATCCTCATGGATTTAGCAAGTGGTCTCTAAATCTCATTCTTGGTCTATATGCACATCAGAAAGTTTATTTATTTCTTCAACTAAAATATTGAATTACATCCATAATTTATCTATCCTTTGGGGTCCACTCCCCTTAGGATTAAAGTTAAAATGTCAAACTTTAAAATTTCAACACATAAATTGGGGGTGTTACATATTCCCCCTCTAAAAATAAACACCGTCCTCGGTGTTGCTATTCAACTACTAGAGTTCACTTAAACAAAAATGGATATTTTTCCATCATTTCAGCTTCCCTTTCCCAAGTAGCTTCTTCAGCAGTAAAGTGCTTCCACTGCACTTTTACTCTGGCCACCGTTCTGTTTCTCAATTCAATTTCTTCCCGCTCCAATATTTGAAGCGGTTCTGGTAGAAACTCCCCTTCTGGTTCCACCTGTACAACATTCCAATCACCTATGTGAGAAGCATCATGCACATATCTTTTTAATAATGAAACATGAAACACATTATGCACTCTAACATGGGGGGGTAAGGCCAGCTTGTAAGCCACTGGTCCCACCCTTTCTAACACTTCAAAAGGACCACAATATCTAGGAGCCAGTTTCGCACAACTTCCAGCATAAAGTGTGCTCTTTTTGGGTTTAATACACAAATACACTTGGTCTCCCACTTTGAATTCTCGGTGCACTCGTTTCTTATCAGCATAATTTTTCTGGCGATCTTGTGCTGTCTTGATGTTACTTTGTATCTGTTTGACAATTCTTTCCATATCTTGTAGTGCATCTGGTCCCAACACCAGTTTATCCTCTGGTTGGCTCCAACTCAAAGGAGTACGACACTTTCTCCCATAAAGTGCCTCAAACGGACTCATCTTAATAGAGGATTGGTAGCTATTATTATAGGCAAACTCAGCTAAATGCAGATACTCTTCCCACTTTTATGGCCTATCCATCACATACATTCTCAACATATCCTCCAAAATTTGATTAGTCCTTTTTGTCTGCCCGTCAGTTTGAGGGTGATAGGCAGTACTAAAATTCAGCTTAGTACCCATCCCTCCAAACAATCCTTTCCAAAACGATGCTGTAAACTTAGCATCCCGATCTGAGACAATTACCTTGGGAACTCCATGAAGCCTTACTATCTCCTTCAGGAAAACATTTGCTACTTGAGTTGTTCCAAAGGTGGATTTCACTAGTACAAAGTGGGCAAATTTTGTTAGCGTGTCTACTACTACCATTACAGAATCATGCTGATATTTTTTTTTGGGTAATCCTATTATAAAGTCCATGGAAACTGTATCCCATTTCCATTATGCAATTGGAAAAGGGTTCAAAAGTCCTGCTGGATGTTGATGCTCCACTTTGACTAATTGACATTCCATGCACCTACTTAAATATTCTGCTACATCTCTCTTCATTCCTAGCCAGAACAATTTCTTTTTCAGTGCTGTTAGCATTTTCTGATATCCTGGATGTCCTCCATATGGCTGTTTGTGATACTCATCCAGAATTTATCTTTTCAAGGACTCTACCTGGGGAACATACAACCTATTTTTATAACAGACCAGCCCTTGTTGGTTTTGAGTGAAATCAGTTTTCTCCTTTTTCTGTAATTTCACTAAGAGAGTTTCATAGTTTTGATCCTGACTTGCTGCTTTCCTCACCAATTCTTCTATTTCGATTTGAGCACTACTTCCAATGTGGTTTATATTCTGACAAGCATTCCTGCTTAATGCATCAGCAACTTTATTCTCTTTTCCCTTGATATGTTTTATATCCATATCAAATTCACTTAATAAAGACAACCATCTGGCTTGTCTTGCATTCAGATCAGTTTGAGAAAAGAAATATTTGAGACTAATGTGATCAGTCATCAATGTAAACTTTTTCCCTAGAAGATAGTGCCGCCACATTTTCAAAGCATGGATAACAGCTGCTAATTCTAGATCATAGGCACTATAATTCTGTTCATGAAATTTCAGTTTTCTAGATTCATAGGCAATAACTGAATTTTCCTGCAATAGGACTCCTCCCAACCCTTCTTTACAAGCATTTGTACATATCACAAATTCCTTATCAGGATCTGCAATTTTCAGGATAGGGGCTGAAATGAGTTTTTGTTTTAATTACTCAAAACTGTTTTGGCATTTTTCAGTCCACACAAATCTAACACCCTTCCTTTGTAATGAGGTTATGGGATATGTTATAGCAGAAAATCTCTCCACAAATCTGCGATAATAGCCTGCAATTCCCATAAATGATCTTATTGCTGAAACATCGGTTGGGACTGGCCATTCTTTAATGGCTTTTATCTTTTCAGGGTCAACCGCCAACCCTTTTTCAGAAATAATATGACCCAGATATTGAATTTTATCTTTATAAAATTCACATTTGCTGAACTTGGCATATAGTTGATTTTCTTTTAAAGTCTGCAACACTATTCTCAGGTGTTCCTTATGTTCATCTTCATTTTTGGAGTAGACTAAAATATCATCTATGAACACAAGAACAAATTTATCCAGATACTTATTCAACACACTGTTCATCAGGCACATAAATGTGGCAGGGGCATTCGTCAAACCAAAAGGTAGGACTACAAATTCGTAATGCCCATACCTGGTTCGAAATGTTGTTTTACTGATGTCTTCTTCTTTAATTCTAAGCTGGTGATAACCAGTCCTTAGGTCAATCTTGGAAAAGACTGAAGCTCCTCTCACTTGATAAAAAAGATCATCAATTCTCGGCAAAGGGTATCTATTCTTAATGGTTAACTTGTTTAGTTGACGATAGTCAATGCACATCCTAAAAGTTCCATCTTTCTTTTTCACAAATAAAACCAGGGCTCCCCAAGGAGACACACTTGGTCTTATATACCCTTTATCTAACAATTCCTGTAATTGCATTTTCAGTTCCATTAGTTCAGGAGGACTCATTCGATAAGGTGCTCGGGAAACAGGTGTTGCTCCTGGTACCAGATCGATTGAAAAATCAATCTCTCTTTTGGGGGGGAGATGAGGGATTTCCCTGGGAAATACTTCCTTAAATTCTTTGATTACTGGTACAACATCCAGTAACTCTTCCTCAGTTTTCTATTCTATTTCTTCTACATGCACTGCATAAACGTGGTATCCCTTCCTAACTGCTCTTTTCAATTGTAAAGCTGAAATTTGTCTTACAGAAATGGGTTTTTGTTTCCCTTTGAGAATAAAAGGTTTCCCTTCCTCATCTACACAATGCAGAGTCTTATCCCAGCAATTCATCAAGGCTTTCTTCTTTTCCAGCCAGTCCATTCCTATCAACAAATCATATGACCCTAAGGGTAGAATATTCAAATTTACCTCTGTTTGAAAGTCATTTAACTTAATTTCTGTGCGAGGCAGTTTATGTGTTACTTTTCTCTTAGTTCCGGTGGCTAGCTGTACCAACCGTGACTACTGGAATTTCTCAGATTTAAGATTACATTTTTCTACAATTTTTGGACTAATGTAACTCAAAGAAGCACCTGGATCAATCAGAACAGTAACAGATAAGTCAGAAATCTTACCCTCTATTTCCACCATGGTTGCTTGATGTTCTACTTGTCGATTTTCCAGGGCTGCACTTATAGTTGGTATACTTCTGGCTACATCATTTACTGTTGTCGCCTCTCGATCTCTCATGAGCATATGAATGTTTCTATGAGGGCAGTCTCTCAAAATATGAGGTCCTCCACAGCCCCAACATTTCAAGGGTTCCTTCATTCTCGCTGTCCCTTCCTTTTTACTGTCTCCCTCTATTGGTTTTGAAGCCACTTGGGATTGAGTGGTTTGACTTTCTCTGGGTTTATTAAACTTTTTCCGCTGATGTTCTCTGCCAAAATTCTTCAAATAGGCTAGTTTCTGTTTCCTCCCTTTGAATTAATTTTTCTGTACCTAGTTTTTCCCTTGTTCAGTTTTTCCTTTGAACTGTTGGTAACATAATCTGGCTTTTCTAACCGCTTCGTCAATAGTTTTTGGGTTGTCAAACTCAAATTTCTCCTTGTATGCAGTAGGCAAACAATTCAAAAATCTTTGAAATTTTGCCTTCTCTTCCCTTATGTAGGGTACATATCTCAGTAGATTTGTAAACTTAGTAACAAATTCATCAATAGTGAGCTGTCCCAGCCTAAGTTCATGAAATTATTTTTCTTTGTCATCATAGTAACGCTCATTCAAGTAGCGATTTTTGAACTTAACCTGGAAATCTTTCCAAGTAACTGTCTTTTCATCAATGGCATGGACCATTTTCGTCTCCTCCCACCATAATGTAGCTTTTCCTTGTAACTGGTAAATGGCTAATCTGGCCTTCAGATTACTTTCATATTCATAGACCTGGAAATACTTGATCATATTCAATAACCAAGCTTCCGCATCCTCCTCTTTCTCTCCAACATAGGAGGGAGGTTTAATCTTCCGGAATTCTCCCTGTAATTCCTTTTTCTGTTTATGCTGCTGCCTAATAGCCTCCTCATCATCAGACTCATCCATCTTTCTCTTTCTGAAACCTTCGCCTTCTTGGCTGTTCCGGGAAGTTAATTCTCTGATGATTTTTTCCTGTTCCTTGCTGGCCGGTGACAACCTGTCATTCTGGCTTCTTAGTTCAGCCAATTCCCGTTGCACCCTGTGCAACATGGCCATCATCGTAGCATTGGGATCTGGTGTAGCAAACTCATCCCGCAGATCCACATAAATCCCTTCACCTTCAGCCATTTCAACTGTACACACTCATAACACAGATTAGCAAAATTTTATAAAAATAAAATTTTCAAAAAAAAACATGTAATAATAGTGAGCACAATAACGACAGCCCAAATTGTTGTAACTGGTGCTCCGATACCATTTGTCACGCCTCCAAATTTTTTTATTTTTATTTTTAGACGCTAAGTTTTTTTTTCATTCCCCAATTATTGAAATATTCCTTTGAATCAAGCGACAATAACCCCCCTTTTAATTTAGGAATGCTAGTCATACTTTGTATTTTAAATTCTGTCGCTACTACTTGAGAATCCCATACGTTATAACAAAACCCACAATATTATTGCATACGATTTTCTGTACTACAAAATCGTTATATATATATAAAGTTTAATATTATATATCCACATAAACTAGTTATATGTATATTTAACATTATACATTAGCATAAAATCGTTATATGTATATTTAACATTATACCTTAGCGCAGCATAGGATATATGCATGGCTTGCACATTTCATTATTATTATTTTTCAATCCGGTTTCTGATCGTGATAGTGATTATCGTCAAAGTACATATGTTTATTGTGAAAGTTGGTAGCGATCAGTCTGCTTTGGTATGGGTTTCCAACCCTAATCTTCATGTAGTTTTAACTTGCGTGATTTCTCTGTTCACGTGTTATGACCTGTGATGCACCCGTCTCGAAGTTTCATTGTTTAGATTTGTAGATTGCTAATCTTTTTCTTTTCGCTTGATTGTCTGCGGTGACAGTGTTTGCGTGCGAGATTGGAGAGAGTTTGGTACACGGCATTACGCCGTCTTCTGGGCTGGAAGAACCAAAATTGTACAGTTCTCCTGCGCTGCAATTTGTCCGGATTTCACGTTGGCGTGTTCCTCGCTCCCGGTTCAGGAACCCGCGTTTCAACACATGTACTCTTGCCTATGCGAAATTGACACGTTTCATCACTAGCTGTAGTCGCAGGCGGGAAGGGTCACTTTGACAGGGTTGAGTTCATCGTTTCGCCGATACTTTGACTGCCGGGTGCATTGGAGTGAATTGAGTAATATAAATAAATTCTTCTGAACAGTACTCCCGGTTTGCTTTGATTTGATCCCTACAATCCCCCTCGGGATCTCGTAAGGCTCTTGGTGGTTGAGAATTGATGCGCAAGTCTGAGATCTGAATTTTTTTGCAGGTACGAAGGTCGATTTTAAACCTAGGTTTCCTGATTTCTATTTTAAACCCTCCGTTGCCAAGAATTATCACCGTTCATCTCACCCTCTCGTTTTCCTTTTCCTTTCAAGCTTCCAGGAGTTATAACGTCTGGATGTGTATAGCAGGTTGCAGTTTGGTTCAATGTTGCATTTCAGCATGTGTTAACTAACTGCGTTGTGTGTTTCCAGGGTCAATGAAGTGATACCATATTTTTTTCCATCTACGATGAAGAGAGAGTTTGAAATCTTGAGAGGGGAGACATTTTCTCCTTCTGCTGGACGAACAACATTTTTCGGTCTATCTATGTTCCTCCCGAGCGAGTAAACCCCTTCTCGTTCCAGACTCACCTTCCTTCTTCGATTTCTTATTTCATTTAACTCCTGTACAGTCTCTTCTTAATTCATGACGCGTTGGTTTTATTTTGTTTCAGGCGCAGGGATGACTCTCGGCCTTCTTCGTCTACACTCTGCCAACTCAACATTCAGAGGTGTTCGAGTTCCAGATCTCCACCGCTGTCAACGCTTCCAAGGTGCGGTTGAGACGCAGTTAGGATTTCCGAGTTTGTGTTTAATTTGTTGCTGTAGGTATATTGGGGATTCGGTGCACACGTCTGTGTGCAAATGCTAGGGGTTCCAGTTATTTCATTGTTGCGACCACTAGTGCAATGATTGATGGTTTTACTGCTATTACATTAATCTATCCTTATTAACTGGGGAAAATCTGTATAATAGCATGTCTACAGTAAGAGGGTTTTCATTCGGTTTTGCTCTTTTATTGGTAGTCTGTCGACGTTCTAGTTCCGGGTAATATCATTTGAGCCGGGGGACTCGGCTGTTACTCTACCTTCTTATACTCACACGCCCTTACTTCGTTTACGTATTTTTTTTTTTTTCTGATTCTTGTATATACTAACGTGTAATGTTACATAGAACCCTGCAGGTTAAGTTCATATGATGTTTTATTTTAAAAAGCCTCAATTTAATAACTAGCGAAACAATCAGGTTCACAATTTGTGGACCTCTGTTGCATTAAAGTTGCGGACCTCTGTTGCCATTAAAGTTGCGGAAAAATTCTTTTGTTTATATGCCGCGGGATATAACTAGAGTATCATCTCTGCGTATCCTGTTATAATGTATAATGTTTTACCTGTTTGGTTCTAGGCTCGGCTTTTATCCTTTATATTTGAAAAGAGTAGCAGAGAGGTAACATAATGTAAATCTTAATCATTTAGCTTCGCTGGTTGTACAGGTACATACGCGGTTTCAACCCTAAAGAGGGGGTTCCGCCTAAATGATATTAACCGGTAAATAATTGGTCATCCCTAAACGTATGCGCCATAACTTTTTCGTATCATGCCATTTTATTAATGTTTTGATACAACTCTCCATTCGATTCTTATAGAAATGATAAAATGATAAGAGTGTAATTGTAAGCCAGATGCACTATGTCACACGTTCTCACCGTTATATACATATATATATATATATATGATGCAGAACATTCTCGATTTTGCTTGATCTAAATTGTCTTATAGCAGTAGTTTATAAAATGTCATTTCGTTTTCCCAAAAAATTCTAATACACGTGAATTCGAGGTATGGTACTTGCTTATGAGGGTAATATGATCTATGAAAAGTTTTTTTATGAAAATGGCACTAATTATATTTTTCTACTCTAGCTACATGGATATAAAATTAACATCAACTCATCCAATTTCGCTCTTTATTGTAGTATAACAATACTTAAATTCCGTTTTCTATGTATGGGTATATTTTTTATTATTGTATGAGACAGAAGTAGATTGAAACTCACACATCAAATTTTCTATTGAAATATGTATCTATAGACTTGACTCAATCACGGTTTAAAATTTTTATACAATTCTACTCTACATACTAGTATTTTACAATCATGCATAATGACAAGGGTGCACTCCTTGGAGTTCCTTCTGCTAAAAGTAGAATAGATAATGAATATCAAATCAAGTAATTATTTTGTTTTTATATGTAGCCAATTCATACTAATTTAAGTAAATAAACCATTTTATTTTCAAGACATACCACTCATGCAGTAGACCAACCTCCCAACTGTAGAGTTCTTCTTATCTTCCAGAACTCACCCCCGAGCTGAGACCACCTCGACCACAGATCAACCCCCTGATCTGCTTATGAGCAGCTTATTTAAGCTATTTTCCCCAAGCCTGTTTCTAATTCTGCGTCCAGAATAGCAGGATGCTTTTCTTCCTGTTTGCCTAGGCTTCCCATTTTTGGGATTCTTTAAAGTTGTTTTATGCTTTTCCTCAGCTTTTCCGGCTTTTAACCTCTTCCCAACTACTTTCCCCATCATTGGGGAAATTTAGATTCTTCCTCAAATCTAAATTAGAAATAATTCCCTTCAAGGATTTCTGAAGGATTTTAGGGGAGTCCTTGCCTTATCCATCCTCATGGATTTAGCAAGTGGTCTCTAAATCTCATTCTTGGTCTATATGAACATCAGAAAGTTTATTTATTTCTTCAACTAAAATATTGAATTACATCCATAATTTATCTATCCTTTGGGGTCCACTCCCCTTAGGATTAAAGTTCAAATGCCCAACTTTAAAATTTCAACACAT
>JAXQQM020086405.1:0-29347 GCA_034641835.2 Pinus albicaulis | reverse complement strand
AAAACCCATACGCTACTGTCCAAGCCAACTAGCGTATATACGCGGATATCCTTCATAAAACTTGCGTATACACAGATCTAATTATGCCATTAGTTCTTCACTTAAATCTTTCATCATTCATTCATTAGATGTTCTATAAACAAAGAAGCATGTGCAAGAAGAAATGTTATCCATCACACAAAGCATCACACATGAACACCAGATTTTTGTGGTGGAAACCCAAATCGAGAAAAACCACCACATAGCTTTCTCACCAATATTTTATTATTATAGAGAAAACATATTACAACATATGTGCCGGCGTTGTACTCTCTGACCAAGACGTTGTGCACCCACCGTCGTTTACCACCTCTCCGAGCTCCAACCCCCTGACTCGTTTACCAGCCTCTCCTGGAAGGGAGCTACGACCCCCCGATCTCGTTTACCAGCCTCACCTGAAAGGGAGCTACAACCCCCTGACTGAAGGCTACAACCTTCAGCACCACCTTGGACCACGTTTCATCAATTTTCACACTGGATCCAACAACTTCAATAGAACAACACTTGCAGGCCACGATTCATCATATTTCCAGACTGAACCCTTTCCATACTTTTAAGCACAAACATACATCATCAACAAATACATACCAATTCAGACAACCCAGATCAGATAGCAGTAATACAGCAGAACAGATCAGATGTTTCATACCCCATGCTTCAACAAACCCTAGTTTGCATACGCGCTTTCACTTCACTGATGTCGCGTATATACGCGCTTCCATCCACACAAACCAGCGTATACCTCTGTGTATATTTCATTGCGCATACACGCTTTATATTCAGCGAATCCGCGTATATACACGCTTCCTCTGAGGCGAAGTAGCGTATAGATCTTCAATCATTATAGAGCAACATACTTCTTCAGATCAGATATTCAGTTCAGATTTACCCTTTTTCTTCAGACAGATGTCCGCCTAGATGTTCGCCTCATCACAGATCTAAGCCTTCCATAAGCAGATCTAGTAGATACAAGTGCATTTCAGATCTAGATCCCCTTCTTCATCATTGGTGCATCATCCATTCAGATTTATCATTCAAGTGTAACCCTTTCCATTCAGATATACTTCTGAGAGAAGTATTCATTCAAGCTCAGACATCTTGCTCCCACACTCATGATTTGAACAATGAAATTCTTCTCCTTATATATGTTTACCGTTTTTCAATACCATGGGCCAAAACAATACCATGAGCCCAAAACAACCTGGACGGGGTCAATTAGGCGGATCATTACCCAATACCATGGGTCAATTTACCCTTGGTTTTGCACTTTTTGAGCGCTTTAGCCCATACGCGACTTGGCACGTTCTTTTCCGCGTGCATACGCGACTTCCCCTAGGCCAATCCACGTATACCTAGAGACATACTCTTTTTCATCATAGAATCTAGCACATGCTGAAATCCTTTCTTCATTGCCTTCTGTACTCACTGTAGATACATCAGATTTCCTTCATCAAGAACATATTCTATCAAGCACAACTTCATCATGTAAGTTGTCATCATCTTTATCAGATGGGTTGCCTTTCAAGGACTACACTCAGCATCATATTGTCAACAAACATTATATCACACCAGATTTACATCATTTACTAAGTCCATCAAGTCAAGCATAACTTCATCAGGTGGATTGCCATCAAGGACAACATATGTCAACAGTCGCATGTCTTCATCTTCATTCAGTGGGTTGCCATCAAGGACAACACTCTGCATCATATTTCCAACAATCTCCCCCTTTGGACTTGATGGCAACCACGATGGTGTTTGGTTACCACAACAGATAGGTACCATGTCACTCTCCCAAATATGTCACTCTCCCAAATATTTGACATCATTATCTTCTCTTCATTCAAACACCATGTCACTCTCCCCTTTGACATCAAGGGCAAAGGGCGGATCAAAAACCAACACTCTCCTCCTCATGTGGAAGAATCATTCTGCAGATCTGATATGTGCTGAAGTGGCCAAGCTCCCCCTGAGTTCATGCTGAATCTTCAAACATATTTGTCAATGAAGTACATGACTCTATGAACTTCCTATCACCAAAGACTCATACTTACATCAAATATCCAACCAAGGGGATTTACATATAAGACTCAAGTACCCAACCAAGTGGGTTTACAAAATTTGACTCAGCTACCCAACCAAGTGGGTTTACAAAAATGACAAGTCCTTACATGACTGAATATTACAATTTTTACATCATGGGTCTCAACAAGACCTTTTCATCAAACTACAAATATAACTTTAAGACTAACACCAGAAAAGTCCTCAAGAAAGAGAACATATTTCAGAATCATCATAATGCCAATACTGCATTATACTCAGCAACGCTAATGCTCCCCCTGAATTTGTGCAACCAGGCAATCTTTCCAAATGACTAAGGCTCCCCCTTAGTTTCTGCATCCTGAAAACTTCCACCATCAAATCATCAAGGCATCTTCATCAAAACAATAGAAACAGAATTATGAGAGCTGGAACACCACCAGAGATACCAAACAGTATCAGAGATACCAAACAGCATTTGCAGCTGTGCTGAAGAGAGCTGAACCAACCAAAAATTGTCAGCAACCAACCATACGCGGTTTTATGTGCAGGAACTCGCGTACATACGCGACTGTGTTTCATGAAACCTGCGTATCCCAAGCCATCTTCTAAAATTTATGCAGATTTTTTCTTTTGACTGGCAGAGAACACTCCCAGCTTCTGTCTTAGATGCTCGAACGCTTCCTTGGGCAGAGGTTTGGTAAATATATCAGCAGCTTGTTCTTTGGAGGTAACATACTCCAACTTCACCTTTTGTTCAAGCACTTGTTCACGTAAGAAATGATACTTGATGGGAATGTGCTTGGTCTTTGAATGCATAATAGGATTCTTTGAGATACTGATGGCACTTGTATTATCACACATAATGGAGATAGGAGTTGCACATTTGATTTGAAAATCTTGCAAGGTTTGCATCATCCATAGGAGTTGAGTGCAAGAAGATGCGGCAGCTACATACTCTGCTTCAGCTGTTGATAAGGCAATAGAATTTTGCTTCTTGCTGAACCAAGATACTAACCGGGGCCCCATGTAAAACGCACCACCACTAGTGCTTTTTCGATCATCAACACTTCCAGCCCAATCTGCATCAGTGTAAGCATGAAGAGTAAGATCAGCATCCTTCGGATACCATAAACCAAAGTCTTGAGTTCCTTGTAGATATTTGAATATCCTTTTGACGGCCTGAAGATGAGACTCTTTTGGATTAGCTTGGAATCGTCCAACAATTCCAACAGCATGCATAATGTCTGGTCTGGTCCCAGTGAGATAAAGTAGACTTCCAATCATCGATCTGTATTCTGGTTGATTCACAGTGGGAGAATCATCATTAGAACTGAGACTGCATCCGGTTATCATTGGTGTACTTACAAGTTTGCATTCTTCCATGCCATACTTCTTCAGAATTTGCTTAAGATATTTTGCTTGTGATAGAAATATACCATCTGCAGATTGATGCACTTGCAAGCCAAGAAAGAATGTTAGTTCCCCAAGTAAAGACATTTCAAATTCTTGCTGCATGACAGAAGCAAATTTTTGACTCATAGATTCATCGTTACTCCCAAAAATGATATCATCAACATATACAACTACAATCAATAGTTTATCATTTTCAAATTTTGTGTATAAGTTGCTATCAGCAGACCCCTTTGAAAATCCTTGTTGATGAAGATATTTGTCAAGACGATAATACCAAGCCCTTGGAGCTTGTTTGAGTCCATACAAAGCCTTTTTAAGTCTACAAACAAGATTTGCATCATTTCCCAAAATGTATCCTTCCGGTTGTTCTATATAAACTTCTTCTTCTAGATCACCATTAAGAAAAGCAGACTTAACATCCATTTGATAAACTTTGATTTGTTGATAGCTTGAGAAAGCAAGAAACATTCTTATGGCTTCAAGTCTAGCTACATGAGCAAAAGTTTCTTCAAAGTCTATACCTTCTTGTTGAGTATACCCTTTGCAAACCAGTCTAGCTTTGTTTCTTACAACATCCCCATTCTCATTTAACTTTTTCTTGAAGATCCATTTAGTTCCAATGACATTTTTATCATGAGGTCTTGGTACCAAATCCCAAGTGTCATTTTTTTCAATTTGCTCAATTTCTTCATCCATGGCATTATTCCAACATTCATATTTGATAGCTTCATTGACATTGTGTGGTTCAATTGTGGATAGAAGTGCCAAATTACTAGAAGATCCCGCAAGAGTTCTCCTTGTTCGTACACCTGATTCCTTGTCTCCAAAAATTTGAGATTCAGGATGATTCTTTTGAACATATCTGGATGGAGCTTTTTCAGATAGATCATTTTCAGGTTCTTCATTGGATTCACTGCCTATATCATTTCCATCTGATGTAGATGGCCATATATCGCTATCATCTTCTTTTATTGGTTGTTTTTCTTCTTTAGGAGCTGCAGGAGACTCATCAATAACAACATCAATACATTCAACAACCTTTTGAAGCCTCTTATTGTAACATGAGAATGCTTTGCTTGAAGATGAGTAACCAAGAAGTATCCCTTCATCTGATCTAGGTTCAAACTTGCCAAGCTTTTCATCATTATTTTTGATAAAGCATCTACTTCCAAAAACTTTAAAATGCTTTACAGTGGGAGACTTACCATACCAGAGTTCATATGGAGTTTTGTCACTATTTACCCGAACATGAGCTTTGTTGAGAATGTTAATTGCTGTACGTGCTGCTTCACTCCAGAACATGTCAGGAACATTAGAGTCAGCCATCATAGCTCTAGCCATTTGAACAATTGTTCTATTCATTCTTTCTGCTACACCATTTTGTTGTGGAGTGCCTGCTACAGAGAATTGTCTTTTAATGCCATGTTTTTCACAAAACTCAAAGAATTCATTTGATGAATATTCTCCACCACGATCAGATCTAAGACACTTGATTTTTGAATCCAATTCGTTTTCTACCAGGGCTTTGTAATTCTGAAATTTTCCAAAAGCTTCATCTTTGTGTTTAATAAATGCGATCTCACACATTCTGGAGTAGTCATCGATAAATAGGATATAGTATTCTTCCCCACGTACTGACCTTTTCCTCATAGGTCCACAGATGTCAGTATGAATGAGTTCAAGAGGCTTACTTGATGAACCTTCTTTGGCATTAAATCGGACTCTGGTCTGCTTACCAAATTGACAAGATTTGCATATGGTACTTTCTCGAAGATTGATCTTGGGAAGATCACGAACAGCTTGAAGTTTGCTTGCTTTCTTGATTTGAGAGAAACTCAGATGTCCCAGTCTTCGATGCCATAGCCAATTTTCTGAAGATTTGCTTAAGTAACATTGTTCTATGCCGTTGAGTACATACAGGTTGCTTGGATTTCTTTTTCCTTTTATAATGATTTTACCCGTATCAAGATCACGAACCACACATTCTTTGGAACTGAAGACCACTTCTGCTCCTTGATCACACATTTGACTAACACTCAATAGGTTATGCCTTAATCCATCCACATACATGACATCTTTAGCCTTCACCTTTTCTTTTAGAAATACTGCCCCTTTTCCCTTAATTACAGCAGGAGTATCATTTCCAAATGTAACTTTCTTTTCCTTCTCTAGAGCATTATAAGTATGCAGTTTTCTTTTGTCACCTGTCATGTGTCTTGAACACCCGCTATCAATGTACCATTGATTCTCTTCACCCTCTGCAAATAACGCTATCCCACAATTTTCAACTGGTATTTCTTTCTCTTTCCATACTTTAGAGCTTGAGGGAACATGTTCTTTTGGCTGGACCTTGCTCCTGCATTCAGATTCTTCATGACCAAAGTTATTGCAATAAGTACATTCAACTTCATTTTGAAGAGGAGAGAAGTTGTTATAGGTGTCCTTCTTTGGTTCGACATTCATCCTTATCTTTCTTGCTTCTCTTGTCATGATGGTTTTATGAGCAACACATTGAACAGCGTTATGACCAAAATTGTGACATGAGAAACATTGTCCATTGAAGTAGAAATTTCTGTGATCATGAAATCTTCTATTTGAATTTACCTGTTGGTTGTAGCCATTTTGAAAGATCTCCCTGTTAGTGTTTCTTGAATTGAGGCGATCATGCTTTATTTGTAAAGATCCTTTGTTTCCCTGCTGAGTGGCTGAATGTAGAGAACCAGTTGTGGCTGCTTTTAGAGAATTTGATGCTGATGTCTGGGAAGATTCCCCAGTGTATCCAAGACCTGTTTTTATAAGAGGAGACCGTTGTACCTTGATAATCTCATCTAAGGTTTCTGAACTTTTAGCAAATCTGAGATTTAGAGAATTCACTTTCTCATTATCCTTCCTTAGACTTACTACTTCACATTCTAATTCCTCCATGCGTTTTTCTCTTGCTTCATGCTGATTTTTAAGAGTCTCTATGATTATGTTCTTTTCTTCTAGGCTTATTTTGAGTTGAATGTTTTCTTCAAGAAGATTATTGTCTTCTAGAGAATCCATAAAAATACCCTTTTCTTCTCCAAATTCTTGTTCACATCCTTTCAAGAATGCCCATAGTTTTGTACCAAGATTTAGCAGATCCGCTTTTGTTGGTACCTTCCAGAATATCAGATTGCTTCCATTGAATAGAGGTGGCTTTATAGACATCACTCCTTCTTGACTTCCCATTGCGACGAATCTCCTTCAAGCGATCAAGCTTCTGCAGAAGAACCTGCTCTGATACCAATTGTTGGGAAAAATACTGAGAGGGGGGGGTGAATCAGTATTTACTGCATATTCAAAACTTTTTACTTTTTCATTCCTTAAAACCCATACGCTACTTGTCTGAAGCCAACTAGCGTATATACGCGGATATCCTTCATAAAACTAGCGTATACACAGAGATCTAATTATGCCATTAGTTCTTCACTTATATCATTCCATCATTCATTCATTAGATGTTCTATAAACAGTAAGCATGTGCAGTAAGAACATAATAAACCATCACACAAAGCATCACACATGAACACCAGAATTTTTAGGTGGAAACCCAAATCGGGAGAAAACCACCGCTGCAGTTGCTCAGCCTTCAATATTTTATTATAGAGAAAACATCTTACAACATATGTGCTGGCGCCGACTTGACCAGCACGCAGGCACCCACCTGCGCTCGTTTACCAGCCTCTCCTGGAAGGGAGCTACGACCCCCTGACTCGTTTACCAGCCTCTCCTGGAAGGGAGCTACGACCCCCCGATCTCGTTTACCAGCCTCACCTGGAAGGGAGCTACAACCCCCCTGACTGAAGGCTACAACCTTCAGCACCTCCTTGGACCACGTTTCATCAATTTTCACACTGGATCCAACCACTTCAATAGAACACAACTTGCAGGCCACAATTCATCATATTTCCAGACCGAACCCTTTCCATACTTTTAAGCACAAACATACATCATCAATAGATACATATCAACACAGATCAGATAGCAGAACAGATCAGATATTTCATACCCCTTGCTTCAGCAAACCCTAGTTTGCATACGCGCTTTTACTTCACTGATGTCGCGTATATACGCGCTTCCGTCCACACAAACCAGCGTATACCTCAGTGTATATTTTATTGTGCATACGCGCTTTCTCTTCGCTGAAGCCGCGTATATACGCGCTTCCTCCGCGGCGAAGTAGCGTATAGATCTTCAATCATTACAGAGCAACATACTTCATCAGATCATATATTCAGTTCAGATCTACCCTTTTGCTTCAGACAGATGTTCGCCTAGATGCTCGCCTCATCACAGATCTAAGCCTTCCATAATCAGATCTAGAAAATACAAGAGCAATTCAGATCTAGATCCCCTTCTTCATCATTGGTGCATCATACATTCAGATTTATCATTCAAGTGTAACCCTTTCCATTCAGATATACTTCTGAGAGAAGTATTCATTCAAGCTCAGACACCTTGCACCCACTCTCATGATTTGAACAATGAAATTCTTCTCCTTATATATGTTTACCCTTTTTCAATACCATGAGCCCCCTTTTCAATACCATGGGCCAAAACAATACCATGAGCCCAAAACAACCTGGACGGGGTCAATTAGGCGGATCATTACCCAATACAATGGGTCAATACCATGGTGGTTACCCTTGGTTTTGCACTTTTTGAGCGCTTTAGCCCATACGCGACTTGGCACGTTATTTTCCGCGTGCATACGCGACTTCCCCTAGGCCCATCCGCGTATACAAAGAGACATACTCTTTTCATCATATTTTGAGCACATTCTGAATTCCTTTCTTCATTGCCTTCTGTACACACTGTAGAAACATCATATTTTCTTCGTCAGGAACATATTCTCTCAAGTACAACTTCATCAAGTAAGTTGTCATCATCTTCATCAAGTGGGTTGCCTTTCAAGGACAACACTTAGCATCATATTGTCAACAAACATCATATCACATCATTTACTAAGTCCAATATGTACAGATGAAATCAGTGTCGATGATGAGATGTTAGAAAATGTTGACACTCACACAAATGGAGATAAAAAACCTGACCATGTTATACGATATCGTGTTAACTGCATTTTTGAAAAGTATTTCTTAAATGAGTGGGTGATGGTTCAAGCTCAAATGTTGAAAGGTATCCTATCATTAAGGAAATTAAAAGAAGCTACGACACTACTGGGTATTCAAAAATCAACCAAAGATAAAAAAAAATGAAGGAAGATGTGATACAAAATATAAGTAGTGCTATAAATTCAATTAAGAGATCTAGAGAGAAAAATGTTTCAATTGTACGTAGAGGAATACATATGGCAATGGTTTCATCAAGTACTAAAGAGAATAGTTTGGTAGCATCTATGGCACGAGCATTAGGAACCTCGCGAAAAAAATTGCACAAACATCGGAAATTTTAGGTGCAAGTAGATGTAAATGATGAACTCGCTTGTTGGAGAGCTATTTGTAGGAAACCATACAAAGATAGACTTGGAGAAAATGTTAAAAAAATAATATATGAATATTGGAAGAACAATTCACGTGCTTCGCCAACTGCAAGGCATGTGATGTGAAGAAGAATAACACGAAATCAGTACGAAGAACATGAAAAATATTTCTTGGAAACCACTCAGATAGAGTTATTCAACAAGTTCAAAGAAGAGAATCATCAAATTCATGTTTCACTCAGTGCTTTTGTTCAACAAAAACCATGGTATGTAAAACCTATCACCGTACGCGACACTTGTTGTTGCCGTTATCATGTGGAATTTGAGTTATATTATGAAACATTCCTTGATTTTGGTAGAACATTATGGAAGGATTCACCTCCTCCTTCCACTATCCGTGAATTCATATCTCAAATTCTATGTGAAAGAGAAAGCGATGAACTATTTTACAAAAAGAGATGTGTTGGTGGTAAAAAATGCAATGATTGTGGAAATTTGACTAAATTTCAAAACAAATATCGTATTGATATAAATGATCAATAATTGTCCAACATGAAAGTGAAATGGAAGAGATATGAATATATCAATACATCGATTCAAGGTGCAAATAGTGTTAAAAGAATTGAATTACTAGAAGACGAAATTTTTGTGATAGACTTTTTGAGAAAGTTTGAGGCAGAAATTTACAAATACACCAAGCATTCCCATAGAGCTCGATGGAAAGACTTGCAATTCAAAAAATCTCGTAAATTTTTTCCACCAGGGACCATTTTGTCAGTGATTGATTTTGCAGAAAACTACACATTTGTTCCACAAAAAGAAATTCAGAGTGAATACTATCATTCTGACCAAGTCTCCATGCTCTTCCATATTCTATATAGACACGCTGAACAAAATGTCGATCATATAGAAATCACGAGTGAAAATCAACATATCATTAAAGAATATCACTTTTATATCAGTGACGATCATACACATGATACATGTTTTGTACAACATTGTTTTGGAAGAATTTATGATTCATTGAAAAATCGTGGAATAACATTCAATGAACATTGGATATGGTCAGACGGATGCGCAGGTCAATTCAAATATGCACGATCATTCTTTTGGTTGTGTTGTCTTCATAAGAAAACATGCATTAAACATTGTTGGAATTTCTTTGAGACTGGCCATGGAAAAGGAGAACATGACGGTGCAGGAGCATGCATAAAATGAGCACTTCGAAGATATCAAATGAACCCCTCTACAAGCCGACTTGTGAACGCTAAAGAAGTTGTTCAATGGTGCATCGCTGCTCTAAGCCATGAGACTAACCCATCAAGGGAAGTGCGAAGGTACATTCAATTTAATTTTTATTGGAAATCTAATTTTAAACATTGTGTACATTTATCGTGCAATGATTATCTTTGATTGTATTTTGATAGATCATATTTACAAATTCTTCTTTTAATTTTCCATATAAAGGTTTTTCTAGCATATTGGGATCGAAGACATAGATAGATCAATTGGAAATGACGTTGAAACAATAAAAGGGACTCGAAAATTGCATTCAATTAAAACAAAGTCGTCCAGAAATGTGTTTGCATTGGATAAAAGAAAATATTCTTGTTTTTGTGATGTTTGCATAGACAACAAAAAATCCAATGACGTTTGTGAAAACAAAATGTATGTGAACGATTGGAAACATACAGAGCTAAATACAAAGGGAAAAATGTCTATTGCAATGTTTGAAGAAATGCAATCAGAGGAAACTACAATATCATCTGATGGTGATCGAGTTTCTGATCTTGTTAGAGAAGGTAACATTTGAATTGCTTTCTAATGATTTAAATATCTAGAAATAAATTTAAATATGTATAATTTGGTTAAGTTTGTTTTATTGTGCAGGAGATGCTTTTGCTGTAATTGCACCTATTGACAACGATGAAAATGTTAAGTATTATTTGATGCATTGCACTGAACGAAAAATGAAATTATTACAAACTATAATGATCACAGATTTCAATATGACAGAGGATCTATTATACTGAAAGGTTATTTTTTCAGACAAACTAATCAAAGTGGGGACTTTGTTTACTTTGAAGACTATGAACCTGATTCCATAAGTTGTCAATATAGTCACTTGGTGTGTGCAACACGCATAAAGTTGATAGAGGTTCAATCAAAGAAAAAAACGAAAATTAAGAAATGGAAAATGTCAAAATCCGATCATGAATGGATTATTGAAGATGGCATTCCATTGGAATTTTTTTGATTGAATTTCCCAACAATTTATTCTCTTTGGATTAAATATGTTTTAGAACTTCCAGTACACTCAACTAAAAATTGAGTTGCTTATGTTATTTGTGCAAGTGTTTGCACATGTACAAATTGTTTTGGTACATGCACGTGCTCTAGTATCAACTGAAAGTAGCTTTTCTATACATGTGCATTGACGAAAAATGTTATATATATATATATATATATATATATATATATATGTTCTATAATGCAATTAACTGGAACTAGTTTTTCTATGTGCATTGATGAAAAACTAGTTGGATTTTCTGGTAAAAAGTATCCACAATGTAAATAAATCATCCGCAATATAGTTTTGTATGAAGATTCCTTTCAAACAAGAGACTTGGAGCACTTCTCCGAATTTTGGTGGGTTTTGACCCACATCTCTATTCGTGATTGAAAATATAGTAAAAAATTTGTTTGTCCAATGGTCGGATATGTTCAATGTGCATTGATGAAAAATGTTACTTACATATTGGATATATATGTTCTAGAATGAAATTAATTGTTCAAGTATTTTTACTATGTGCATTGATGAAAAATGATTTAAATGTACTCAATATATATGTTCTAGAATGCAATTTTAACTAAAAGTAGTTTTTCTATGTGCATTGATGAAAAATCGTATTGGATATATACACGAACTTAATGTGCCCAATTTTTCTTGTGAGATTTTCTGGTAAAAAGTATCTATGCAATGTAAATAAATCATCCATAGTATATTTTTGTACGAAGATTCCTTTCAGACAAGAGACTCGGAGCACTTCTCCAACTTTTGGTGGGATTTGACCCACATCTCTATTCCTGATTGAAAATCTAGTACAAAATTTGTCTGTCCAATGGTCGGATATATGTTCTATGTTCTAGAATGCAATTAACTAAATGTCATCAATTTACCAAATTATAAATCAACAAGGCTACCTATTTGAGTGCATTAATGACATTGACCCAAATTCAACAAACATATATGTACTTCTTATATTTCCAATCAAAATTAAAGGGATAATTTACATATATCTACTTCTTTAAACTCTTTTTTCAATTAGAGCTCAATTGATACATGGTTAGTTGCATTGAAAAGCTATGTTCTTCCTATTGGAATTTTTTTCACTCAAACAAGACTATGTAGAGATCAAAAGCAATCTTAAGATGCCAAATGTACTTCAACCATCCAAAACTTGAGTTTTAAAAACTTTTTGATTAAATCAAAACAATACAAGTCACATAGGAGTCTTCTATCTAAGCCAAATGTAGATTGAAACCATCGAAAACTTAGATAAAAAAATTTAACATTATATCAAAACATTTAACATTTAACATTAAATGAAAATTAAAGGGATTTACATATAACTACTTCTTTACTCTTTTTGATTAAATCAAAACAATACTTCACATGGGAGTCTTCCATCTAGGACAAATGTAGATTTAAACCATCCAAAACTTAAATCAAAACATTTAACATTATATCTTGAAACGTTTAAAATTTAACATTAAATCAAAATTAAAGGGATTTACATATAACTACTTTAATCTTTTTGAATATATCAAAACAATACTTCAAATAGGAATATCTTCCATCTAGGCCAAATGTAGATTGAAACCATCCAAAACTTAGATCAAAACATTTAACATTTTGACATTAAATCAAAATTAAAGGGATTTACATATACAACTACTTCTTTACTCTTTTTGATTCAATCAAAACAATACTTCACATGGAAGTCTTCCATCTAGGCCAAATGTAGATTGAAACCATCCAAAACTTAGATCAAAACATTTAACATTATATCAAAACATTTAACATTTAAAATTAAATCAAAATTAAAGGATTTACATATATATAACTGTAATGAACATAATGTACATAGCGAGACCTGTGTCCTGGGTTGCCTAACTAGCCAACACCAGAGGGGGTCTGAATCAAAAAAACAGAAAAGAGGCTGCCCATAACCAGGAAAAAGCTAAAGAGGACCTAACATCAGGCTAGCTATTGATGTGTGTAGGAGGATTCTCCTCCACAATTGTAAAACCATAGTCCTCTGGATCATCATCTACTCCCTTGGAGTGCTGGGAGGAGTTGTCACTACTTGCGCCATCGTTGCTGGAGCTCGTCAAGCCCAATTTGATTGGAAGAGCTGCTGACTTCTTGGTGTCCTGGGGCTAATGGGTTGGGATGGTGGACTTTCTCCACCGCTTCTTGGAACTAGAAGCACCTTCATCTTGCGGCTCCTCCCGAAAAGAGATGGAAATGGTCACTGTAATTCGCGGTCTGACCATAGTGCTGGTGAAGTGAAATTGTGCTTCATTTCTTGCTGGAGGAGGGTGGATACCTATGTCATGGATGGAAAGAGGAGGGAGAGAGCCAGCACTCCTGCCCCCTCCATCCCTACCCCCACCTCCCCTTTTACAACGCATCTGTTGTCTATGCATGGGGTCTTCCATAGGCCAAATGTAGATTGAAACCATCAAAAAATTGCATCAAAACATTTAACATTATGTCAAAACATTTAAAACATTTAACATTAAATCAAAATTAAAGGGATTTACATTTAAAACATTTAACATTAAATCAAAATTTAAGGGATTTACATTAAATGTAGATTAAAATGGTATCCAAAACTTAGTTTTAAAAACTTTTTGATTATATCACAACATTACTTCACATGATTAATGTACTTCAACCATCCAAAACTTGGGTTTTAAAAACTTTTTGATTATATCACAAAATTACTTGACATGCCATCCAATTGTAGTTCAACTATCCAATAAAAACATTTAATATTATATCACATGTGCCAAATGTAGATTGAAACCATCCAAAACTTAAGTTTTAAAAACTTTTTGATTATATATCGTGCAACATTACTTCACATGCCATGCCAATTATAGTTCAAATATCCAATAGAAACATTTAAAATTATACCACATGTGCCAAATGTAGATTGAAACCATCCAAAACTTAAGTTTTAAAAACTTTTTGATTATATATCGTGCAACATTAAAAAATTAAACATTTAATACATTAAATATCACATGTGAAATGTAGATTGAAACCATCCAAAAATTGAGTTTTAAAAACTTTTTGATTATATCATAGATAACATTACTTCACATGCCATGCCAATTATAGTTCAACTATCCAATAAAAACATTTAACATTATATCACATGCCAAATGTAGATTGAAACCATCCAAAACTTAACTTTTAATTTAACAAAAAATTATAGATCACAACATTACTTCACATGCCAAATGAACTTCAAGCATCCAAAACTTAAATTTTAAAAACAAAACAAATTATAACACATCATTACATAACATGCCAAATGTAGTTCAAAAGCAAAACAAAACTTAAATTTAAAAAACAAAACAAATTATAACACATCATTACATAACATGCCAAATGTAGTTCAGAAGAAAAACATTAATTTATAGATGACAACATTACTAGTAGTTCAATTATCCAAAACTTAAAAGTTTTAAAAACCAAACAAATTATATAACAACATTACTTCACATTCACATGCCAAAAGTACTAAAACCATCCAAAAATTAACTTTTTGGAACAAAACAAATTATATTAACACTGTAATAAAATATGTCCAAAAATTGTAGATCTCACAAGTATCAAACTGTATCAAGTTATATATATATATATATATATATATATATATATATATGACAGTGCATCTAGATAATATATAAAAAAGAAAATTTAAGACTATCTAAATCTTGAAATCAAATCTACAAATCATGTCCATCAAATAGAGATGGATCTAGCGTCTTTCCTATCAGGGTCTCAATCCGCGCACTATCATGTGAAGCATGGGAAACCTACATACACAATGCACATGTACTTGAACATTAAAATTTGATGTTTTAAAAATGAGTGAGAATATATATAGAACTTCATGTAAAAAACAAAATATTAAAAAAAAAAAATCATGCAATAACTCATGAGGTTCCTTCTCCATTTGTTTACCTTCTACAAGTCCCCCGCTCCCCCCCCCTCAATGGGAACATCTGCAACGGTAAACTGTACAATATACATGTACAATTATATATATATTAAAAAATTTCAAATGAAAATGCATGTGTACATATATAAACTTATTTTCAATAATATTAAAAAAAAAGTTAGACAACTTGTTCAAATGGTTGAAATGGTGTGTATGTTTCTATCTCCGTCGCTAGAGTCCGTGGATTAAAGAAATCTTCTATAAGAACTTAAATTCAAAAAAATTAAAATAACTCAAGATATAGATATAGATATATATATATCTCAATTTTTAATGGAACTTTTTGAAGTGGAATATATATATATATATAAAATTTAAACATAAATTTTAAAAGTGAAAAATTGTCCATACTTGTGGCTCATCTCCTAAGGAAGTAGAAGGTACATCTCCCAAGGAAAAAGAAGGTACCGCCATCCCAAAAACATTGGATGGAATCAGAATCTATTAAAACATTTTATCATTATATATACATACATGTACATGTGTGCACAATTATTTATTTTAAAAATATCACTTAAAAAACACTAACATTTGCCAACATATCTTGATGGTGAAACCCATCTGCATTGTTTGAACCAGAGGTCCCGAACGTGAAATTAACATTTTCGTCATTCATCATGTGTGACAACTACAAATGGTGTTTTAACATATAATGATACATTTTTGTTAGATTAATGTACATACAAATAAATGTATATATGTACATACACATGTAATTATTACAAATTGTACACATGTATACATGTTAAAATAATTGAAACCTAAGGTCATTAACACATACCATTCCCGTGCCCTCTTCCTCATGAAAAATTAGGTCTTGAAAACCATTGCGAATTTTTTTTGCATATATTCAGAGATATTTAACATTCATGTTTTCAATCTCTTCATCTGTACAATACAAAAAATTGGCACGTGCATTTTCACGTGCTCTTTGTCGATTTAGACAAACATTGACTCCACCCAATCCACTGTAAACATTGTCGATCATGACATCCCTTGCTTCTCAACTTATTTGAGAAGTCAAATCCATATCTGACCGCAGAGTTTCAACCCAAAAAGGTTGACTCACCAATGGCGGCTCAGGGCGAGGCAACTCCACATCTTGCTTAGTGCCCTTACGGTCATACAATCAACCTTTCCCCAGACCAGAAACTTCTGATGGAAGGTTATTGTAGTTGGATTTCTATCCAAAAAAAATTCTACGTAAAACAATTGTGAAAAATAAACAGGAACCTCGTCGTTCCATGGGAGCCTTTCATAGGCCGCAAGGTGCCTATCATACAAATAGTGAGCTATATTTGGGTGCTTGAAATATTGCACCTTCAGCATTTTTCTTTTTGGCCCTTCCTTGAAATTAAACATTGACTTCGCCATATTTTTTGTAACTCTTTGTTTTACATCCTCCCATTTATCGGGACCCATTACTGTTTCCTTTCTCTTTCTCATCACTTCTACAAATGTATCAGTCGTTGGCCCAAGATTTTTGTACACATTTACAAGTTCGCCCAATGAATGTGTAACTATTTCAAGGCTTTGTCGACTCTCAGCAGGTAGAGTCAAAGCCACGAGATCTCTCTGCAATTTTGCATGAAGTTTTTCACACCTTTGTAAGGTGCATTGCGCCATGTTTGTTTCCCATGGTATATCAGAAATGTCGGCCAAATAAGTTGTGGTGGGTAGACAACCTTCTTCTTGAATGTAGCATTCTTCCCTGCGTCTATTTTGACCAATATTTGGAACATTTTCAGTCTCTGCATCAATATATATGAAATTTTGTATATTAGAAAAAACACATGTAAACAAATTTGTACAAATTCAATGAAAAAAATATTGAAATTGATGGCAACCTCGACGTGGTTGGTTAGCACCTTCTCCACCCTGAAACTGTTGAGACCCAGAACGACCCTGCTGAGATCCAGCACCACCAGTCATTGATTAGCCTCCGAGAGAATAAATATCACCACCTTCATGCAACCTGCTACCACTCATTGATGGCCCTCTAAGGGGATTTGAACCACCACCAACCTCTCGAGATGAGAGAGAAGCTTCATAAACAAATATGAATTTATAATCAATTGAAAAATACATTCATGTGTACATATAAATACATGTACATATTCATTGATTAAATTGCGTGAACCATACCATGACTGGGTGAACCATGGGCACGCTCCATGGATGGAGTAGAGACCCTTCTCTTCTTAGCTCCTAAAAATTAAAAAATGAAACTTATTAACAACTAATTTAACTCACAAAGTTAATAAAAAATCAATTCCATATGTACACACATGTATGGAGATTTAACATTATATTTAAATACCGTGAACATCCCTCGATCCCTGAACCCCCATATGGGATTCAGTTGATCTTCGTTGTTCATCCTCCATGATATATATATCTATTGGTGGACATTTACACAAAATAAATTTCAGAAAATCAATTTGTAATTTAGTGTACACAAATTATGTAGAACACAACTTTCAAAGCAATAATTGATGTGTGAAACTCAATTTAAGCAAAAAAGAAATTATAAAAATGATAAGTTCACCAAATTGCACTTTACATGGTGGGAGCACACTTGGTATAAAATTGAAAAAAACACATGGTCATTAAAAAAGAAGTGAAACTGCATTTAAACAAACTCCATTTAAACAAAAAATTGTTGAAGTCCCCGCATTTTAATTTTATAAAAATGTGAAGTTCACCACTTGTTGCAAATGTGAAGTTCACCAAGTTGCACTTTACATGGTGTGGTGGGAGCACACTTGGTATATAATTGAAAAAAACACATGGTCATTAAAAAAGACGCATTTATAAGTACACAACACACACATATCCAATATATGTTACAATGTCCATCAATAAATTTTGAAGGAGAGCGTCTCAACACTAATTCATCTTTGAGAGATGAATCTTGAATTTTTGAAGAAGAGCATCTCAAAACCAATTCATCTTTGAGAGATGAATCTTGCATTGGAATTGCTCTGTATAATTCTAATTCATCTTTGATAGATGAATCATGAATTGGCATTTCCCCACGCAATAGATCAGCAGACATCTTATTCACATTTGTACAATGCCTTATACTAAAAAATTGAAATTGGCTAACAATATTGTTTGCTATTCCATGCAGTTCTTTTAGCCTCTCCTTCTTAACTTGGTATACGCCATTCATCTGGTTGCACACAAGTTTAGAATTGGTGAAAACTACAATTCCATTTGATCCATACTCCATCGATGTTCCCAAGCCTTCTATCAATCCAATATAATATGCCTCGTTGTTTGTTGTTCTTCCCGGTATATTCATTTTCCTTTGGATGACTTTGCTAGTCGCAATATTGGAAAGCACATATGTAATCACTGCTTTCCCTGGATTGGGATAGCAAGAAAATTCTATGCATAATTTCCATTTTTCAACCATATTTAATGGTTTTCTTATCCCTGAAAAAAAAAACAAATTCAATAAAAATATATATATTAAATCGACATTTATTGCAAATGCATGGGAGAAATGACACAAGATCATGAGGTAAATGACATGTGCATTGTTTATCTTAAAGTTTGACTTAAAAATTTTATGGTAGAGTTCACATCTAAAATTAATGGGAGGAAGCCTTTAGTTTGTGGGAGAAATGACACATGTACACAATTTACCTTAAAGTGGTTGTGTTTTATGGATATTAGAGGAAGCCTTTAGTTTGTGGGAGAAATGACACATGTACACAGTTTACCTTAAAGTGGTTGTGTTTTATGGATATTAAAATGAATAACTTCTATTTAGATCCATTCCAGAGATTGACTGTAGGGGCATTTACTAGATATGTCACCTTTCATAAAAGATGAGATCCAGAGGCTACCTGGCCCTTTACAGACTCTGCCTATAGAACTTGTAGAAGTTAACACTACCTATCCCAATTTTACCGTGTGAAGGGTGTAGAGGACCCGTGGAATCACTCAAACTACTTTACGTAGACATAAGGGTGTATAAGAATGTGCATGTGTTTTACATTGAATATTTTAATCTTGTATTTAAATGAAATTTGATATATGAATAATATGGAATGAATCATTGTACATTATGATAAATATTGTATTTAAATTAAATTTGATCTATGAATAAAAAAGAAAATGGGATCATCTCTTCATATATATATATGTGTGTGTGTGTGTGTGTGTGTGTAAGAGAGAAATAAAAAGCAAAGGTAATTCCACCAAGCCTAAAGAAGCATGTCCCAATACATTAAATTATGACATAATACATTCAATTATGCTTGTCTAAAAATGAATATGGAACATGAATCATTGTACATTATTATCTTGAATCTAAAAATGAATATGGAATGAATTAATGTATTAAATTATGTCATAATACATTACATTATGTTTGTCTAAAAATGAATATGGAACATGAATCATTGTACATTATTCCTGAATCTAAAAATGAAAATGGAATGAATCATTGTACATTATTATTAATCTTGTATTTTATTAATCTTGTATTTAAATGACATTTGATCTATGAATAATATGGAATGAATCATTGTACATTATGATCAATCTTGTATTTAAATGACATGACATTTGATCTATGAATAATATGGAATGAATCATTGTACATTATGAGTCTATGCACAACTGGGAATGGGTTCCCCAACCCCAAGGAATAGTTCCTATTCAATGAAAAATGTTGCATTATTCATCCCACACTATAAGCTTCTCACTTCTTTCTCAATATTTGGGGCTATGATGTATTGAATTGAGAAATGGAATTTTTTTTTCAAATGTGAGCTATCAGCAATAGACTAGAGAGCAGAAGACACGCGAAGAAAGAGATGAACAAACAAACATTTCTATTATATATCAAGGTAAATTTTAAATGGGACTTAGTTCATCTGCTACTAACAATTTAACATATTAATCAACCATTCACCAAATGCTAATACAACCAGTTTTTATATTAAGTATGCAGGAACATAACCAGAAGTCAAACTGTTACATGGATTCTGTTTTGTAATTACAACAATTTCCAAAATGGTATCAAAAGCAATTTGCATCTAAATTTAAATTAGATACAATGATACAACAGAATAGCAGAATCCTGTTGTTGCACATTTAAATGAGATGTAGGTTGCACCGAGCTTAAGGAGGCACATATATAGTGCCTATAAGATCGAAAGCTAGTTTCATTTAATATAACACAACTACAGAAAGCTGCTATTTGACATTGATATGAGATGAGAGAAATCTGGTTTCTTTCTTGTAATGCCCTTCCAGGTTCTCTATTAACTGTTACATAGATTCTGTTTTGCAATTACAACAATTTCCAAAATGGTATCAAAAGCAATTTGCATCTAAATCGAAATTAGATACAATGATACAACATAATTTCGTTATAAAAATTTATTCATTTTATTCAGATTGAGAAGCAATTAATAAATTTCATAGCTTGCCCGGTATTCTAGTGAGAGTAATAGTCTAGAGAGAAAGAAGCAAATCCCATCCCTTGATCGCTATTCCGGCCATAGTATTATAGAAAAGGGCAAAGAGACACGGAAAATATATTTGCAATCGACGTCGAGGTTAAAATTACAACAGAATGTTGTTATAAAAATTTATTCATTTTATTCAGATTGAGAAGCAATTAATAAATTCCATAGCTTGCCCGGTATTCCAGTGAGAGTAATAGACTAGAGAGAAAGACGCAAATCCTATCCCTTTCCCGCTATTCCGGCCACAGTATTATAGAAAAAGGAAAAGACACATGGAAAATATATTTGCAATCGATGCTGAGGTTAAGATTAAAATAATTCGATGGGACTCGGAGAAAGAAGTGGAATCCAATGCGCGCCAATTAGTCATAATTATGATAGAGAGATCTTTTTTTTTTCAGCATGAAAAAATACAATTATTTTATATTCATGTACCAGAGAAAAAAAAGTTTTCATTCTTTAGTTGTTCATCATCATTTCCAGATTACATTTTGAGAGGGAAAACCTCATACTTGTTCAATAAATAGAATTGGAATAACATAAAACAAACAGGAAGCAGATACATAGCATTTTAATTAGGAAAGTTTTAACAATTATATTTTTTTTGGTCAAAACAGAGCCCTGTGCTCCACCCAGTACAGCTAAAGAGCTTCAACTATGTATTAAAAAAGTAGAGTTACAGAGTAAAACTTTTAGGCGACATATGATAGAGAGATTTAAGTTGGACAAATTTCGATGATGTCTTCTAATGTCGTTAAATTCCTTATCGTGGTGATTTGTAGATGGCTCTGAAGGGTAGTTTTTTTTGAATTGATAATATTTTGAGCTTAAAATCTATCAGGGCGGGGATATTTCAACAAACATATCTCTAGAAAATTCCACCGACAAAATTTGCATTCGAACTAGTATCTAAGCTAAACAAGTCAAACTCTAATGTTCATGACACTAGGCTCATAGGAGTAATTAGTGTTTTGTAATTACAACAATTTCTAAAATGGTATCAAAAGAAATTTTCATATAAATCGAAATTATATACAATGATACAATATAATAGCAGAATGTTTGACATTGATATGAGATGAGAAAAATCTAGTTTCTTTCTTACCTCGGCAATAGAGAAGTGTGCAGAATATGCGCGAAACAAGAGCAGGAGATGCGCCAGCAAGAGACCAGAGAGCAGCAGACGCGCCAGCAACAGACTAGAGAGCAGCAGACACGTGAAGCAAAAGTGAACAAGCAAAGATGCGAGAAAAATACAGCTGGTTTATATTCATGTACCAAAGAAAAAAAAAATCATTCTTCAGTTGTTCATCATCATTTCCAGATTACATTTTGAGAGGGAAAACCTCATACTTGTTCAATAAATAGAATTGGAATAACATAAAACAAATAGGAAGCTGATACATAGCATTTTAATTAGGACATTTTTAACAATTATCCTTTTTTTGGTCGAAACAGAGACCTGCGCTCCACCCAGTACAGTTAAAGAGCTTCAACTGTGTATTAAAAAAGTAGAGTTACAGAGTAAAACTTTTAGGCGACATATGATAAAGAGATTTAAGGTGGACAAATTTCGATGATGTCTTCTAATGTCGTTAAATTCCTTACCGTGGTGATTTGCAGATGGATCTAAAGGATAGTTTTTTTGAATTGATAAGATTTTGGGCTTAAAATCTAACAGGGCAGGGAAATTTCAGCAAACATATCTCTAGAAAAGTCCACCAAAAAGATTTGCGTTTGAACTAGTATCTAAGCTAAACACGTTAAACTCTAATGGTCATGACACTAGGCTCACATGAGTAATTAGTGTTTTGTAATTACAACAATTTCCAAAATTGTATCAAAAGAAATTTGCATCTAAATCGAAATTGGATAGAATGATACAATAGAATAGCAGAATGTTTGACATTGATATGAGATGAGAGAAATCTGGTTTCTTTCTTACCTTTGCAACAGAGAAGTGTGTAGAAGACGTGCGAAGAAAGAGCAGGAGATGTGCCAGCAAGAGACCAGAGAGAAAGATACGCACCAACAACAGACCAGAGAGAAGCAGACGTGCGAAGAAAAAGTGAACAAACAAAGACGCAGGAAAAATACAGCTGGTTTATATTCATGTACCAGAGCAAAAAAAAAAATCACTCTTCAGTTGTTCATCATCATTTCCAGATTACATTTTGAGAGGGAAAACCTCATACCTGTTCAATAAATAGAATTGGAATAACATGAAACAAATAGGAAGCAGATACATAGCATTTTAATCAGGACAGTTTTAACAGTTATCTTTTTTTTGGTCAAAACAGAGCCCTGTGCTCCACCCAGTACAGCTAAAGAGCTTCAACTATGTATTAAAAAAGTAGAGTTACAGAGTAAAAATTTTAGGCGACATATGATAGAGAGATTTAAGTTGGAAAAATTTCGATGATGTCTTATAATGTGGTTAAATTCCTTACTGTGGTGATTTGCAGATGGCTCTAAAGGAAAGTTTTTTTTTAATTGAGAATATTTTGAGCTTAAAAGCTAACCGGGCCGGGAAATTTCAGTAAACATATCTCTAGAAAAGTCCACCGACAAAATTTGCGTTCGAACTAGTATCTAAGCTAAACAAGTCAAACTCTAATGGTCATGACACTAGGCTCACATGAGTAATTAGTGTTTTGTAATTACAACAATTTCCAAAATGGTATCAAAAGAAATTTGCATCTAAATCGAAATTAGATACAATGATATAATAGAATAGCATAATCTTTGACAATGATATGAGATGAGATAAATCTGGTTTCTTTCTTACCTCGGCAACAAAGAAGTGTGCAGAAGACGTGCGAAGCAAGAGTAGGAGATGCTCCAGCAAGAGACCAGAGAGCAGGAGACGTGCCAGCAAGAGACCAGAGAGTAGCAGACGTGCGAAGCAAAAGTGAAAAAACAAAGACGCAGGAAAAGAATGAGGTTCGCAGGCGATATATTTATAATAAATAGTTTGGTCGAACTATGTTAATAGTAAAATTTTGACCGAACTAAAAGCTCGACAAACTGTTATTGTCAGTTTTCCTATCTCCGGCAAAAAATTCTGTTTGCCCACGCCGTCAGTGTGTCGTCAATCTAAACGGCAGAATGAGTTCGGTCGAACTTTTTCATGAAGTTTAGCCGAACTATTAGATAGTTCGGCTGAACTTTATCAAAATTTCGGCCGAACTATTGCCGAAAAAAAATTTCCACCCCCGATTCTCACAAAAGTATAACCCAACTCCACAATTTAGCCTGGTAAACAAATTTAGGGTTTCTATATGCTTCAAAATTTAGTCTCGAACTAGTGTCCCAAGGAAAATTTTCATAAATTTCTCTTCGAGCATTAGATTTCAATTAAGTAAAATGTGACAAAAAAAACTTAAATTAAAAAAAAATAAATCAAATTAAAAGGTACAAGTAGATGTATAGGTATAGGTGTATAGGATGTGGACTATTGTCTTACATTATATGGATTGGTCAGGTTTAGAGAAAGGATGTATCTGCCAGACAAGATTGAGCTCAAGAAGGTGATATTGGGGGAGTTTCATATGAAACCATATTCAGCTCACCTAGGCTATCAGAAGACATTTACCGTTGTAAAGAAATTCTATTATTGGTTGAATCTGAAGATGGATGTGGCATATTTTGGAGCTAGATGCTTGGATTTCCTGCAAGTGAAAGCAGAGTGTAAGCATTCAGGTGGACAACTACAACCAATTTTGATTCTAAAGTTGAAATTAGAGGTCATTTCCATGGATTTCATCATAGAAGAAAGTCACTGATCAAACGAGAACTATTACCACAAAACGCGAACCCTAACAAAAAAACATAAAAAAAACATGAAAAAACAACCCAAAAATGATTAGTGTTATTCTGGAATAACCTTGTTTTAGGGGTAAATCTTCAACATATTTTAAAAATGGAAGTAAAAGCCAATTCTTTTTGTGATAAATAAACTTACAAAAAAACTTAAATTAAAAAAAAAATCAAAATGCCAGGGATCTAAACGTGACATGTTAATTACAAGATTGTTATGAAAATTTTGAATAAAAAAGTTAAAAAAAATAACAAATTTGATGATTTTTTTATGAATATATTTTAAAGATGATCTTTTATATTTTTTTTATATAAAAAAAAATTAAATAATATTAGAGGTAAAAATAATAAAAAAAATGTTAAAGAAATTAAAATATACATTAAAGAAAAACAAAAACCTTAAAAAACAGAGTAGAAATATTAAAAGAAAAAAAAATTACAATCAAACTTTAAAAATAAATTAAAAACATTGAAAAAATAAAAATAAAAACAAGAAAAACTAAAAAGATTAACCAATTTTAAAAATAAATAAATTAATTAATTAATTAAAAACATATGAAAAAAATTTAAAAATTATTAAAAACAAAATTTAAAAAAAATATTAGAAAAAAAACATAATAAAAATTAATAATTATAAAAGAAAAACATTTAAAAAAAAACACAAACATTTAAAAAATTTAAAAACATTAAAAAAATAAATAAAAAAATAAAATTATTAAAAAAAATAAAAAATAAAAACCATTAGAAAAACATAAAAATTCCATCTATAGACATGACACTAAAGATAAAATATCAGTAGTCTTAAAATTCCAATAATTTTTAGGCATGGTATTAAAGATAAAGTATCATGTCTCTGAAAAGCCTTAAAATTCCGAAATTGACATTAAGGATAAAATGTCACTCCTATGAAAAGCCTTAAAATTCCAACAATTTTCAGCTATAGTGTTAATATTATTTTGAAAAATTATTACTATTTAGTTTACTTTAATTTATTTTTATTTCAAGTTTATCATATTAATAGCAATTTATTAAATATAATTTTATTTTTTTACATAATGTATTGAAATCACTAGATAAGAAACACTTCAATTATGATGAATGAACAACTTTACAAAACAAATGAATTTATATGTGATTTTGGAAATTTTCAACTTTATCCATTAAAAGATTTGTTTTTTTTCGAAATTTGTGTAAGTATTTTATTTTTAATAATTTTAAGATTTTTAAATTTACAATTTTTTTTAAATTATATTTCATTATTGAGAAATATATATATATATATATATATATATATATATATATTCATATATAGTAATAATAATATTAAAATTATATTTCTTTTAAATTTAATAAATCAAAACTAATAAACATATTAAAGATTATGAAAAAAAAATTATCGTTTCCAGAATCTTATTTACCACGAACGAAGTACACTATCAACAAAAAGTTGTTCTCCTAAACTTATTACTTCCCCACACACAAATATATTAAATTAACTTAAAAAAAATTAAAAAATAATCAAAATGCAAGGTTTGGTGGACGAGAAGCTAAAAGTGACATGTTAATTACAAAATTGTTATGAAAAAATTAAGTAAAAAAAACAAATTTTATGAAATTATATTTAAAGATGATATTTTGTGTTTTAAATAATATTAAAAGTAAAAATAATAAAAATATTGTTAAAAAAAATACAACATATATTAAAAAAACCTTAAAAATTAAAATATTAAAAGCTTAAAAAAATGCAGTCACACTTAAAAAAACAAATTAAAAACATTGAAAAAATAAGAATAAGAAAAACTAAAGAAAACATTAACCAAATTTAAAAATAAATAAATAGATAAATAAAAGAATAAAGAAATAAAAAACATATGGAAAAAATAAAAAGTATTAATTTTTTTTAAGTATTAAAAGAGAAACATAATAAAAAATACAAACATTTAAAAAAAGAAAAACATTAAAAAAATAAACTAAAAAAATGAAATTATTTAAAAAAAAAAAAAAAACATTAGAAATATTTAATAAACAAACATTTAAAAAAAATTAAAAAATAAATATAAATATTTTACCGGCAGCTCTTGCCAGCCTAGGGTTTGGCACTGCCACCTCGGCACCCCAGCTTATTTTTTTTAAAATTTCTTTAATTATTAAATTTTTTTATTTTTTTAAATATTTAAAGTATTTTTATTTGTTTTTAAAAATACATTTAAAAGGTTTTTTTATCAAATATTTTTAAATTTGTTTTTTTTTCAATTTTTTTTTTCTAATTTAATTTTTTTTTAAATGTTTTTAAATTTTTTTAAAGCTTACATTTTTCTAAATGTTCTTGTTTTTTAATTATTTATTTTTTAACGTTTCCTTTAATTATTATTTTTAATTATTTTTAATAGTTTTTAAATTTCTTATATTGATTTTTTTTTTCATGTTTTTATAATTTAATTTATATATATATATATATATATATATATATATATATATATATATATATATATATATATATATATATATATATATATTATTTTTTATTTTTTCATATGCTTTTAATAGTTTATAATTTGTTTTTTTAATGTTTTTTTAGTTTTTTATTTTCGTCGTTGTTGTTGTTGTTTTCTTTTTCAATTTATTTAATGTTTGAGTTTATTTATTAATTGTTTTGATTTTTTTTTCTTGGGATTTTGTTTTGTTTTTTTTTTTCAAATTTTTTTTATTTTTTGTTTTTTAAAATTATATGCTACATTTTCTTTATTTTTGTTTTTGTTTTTCACTTAAAATCTTATTGGAATCATATTTGTTTGGTAAAAATACTTAATTTTTTAATATAAAATTCAAAAAAAAAAAACTGAATTTTTTTCTCAATTTTTTCATAAAAGTGTTTTATTTAACATGTAGTTGTTTAGCGAAAATGTGGTAAAATACATATTTTTTTAATTATATTTATATGCAAAAAGTGTATTTTTAGTCGAGTATTTAAAATTGTTATATTTTAGTGCAAATACTTTGTGTATTGAAGTATTAATTAACAATATATACATATATATATAATCATAACCTCAAAATATTAATGTTACTATTTTTTTCAAATTTTGCAAAACAAATTAAAATTTTCATTATAAAAAAACATTACAAAGAAGAACAAAAAATAGATGTCTGGAAAACCCTTAAAAAATAAACTAAGAAGAAGATGAGAAAGACAAAAATGGTAAAATAATTAAAATTTAAAAACATTTATTCACACTTATTACATTTGAAAATTTGAAGTGAAAAAAAAAAAACTGGTTATATATTTTGAATAACCACTTTTCAAAATCAGCATGAAAATCATTAACAATTAAAATAAAATTATACATAAAAAAATTTAAAGTGACAAAAATATGCTCAAAAAAAGAAGAAGGTGACTTTCTATCACCACTTTTCAAAATCGAGTTTTTTTTTTTTGCTATCTCAAAAAAATGGGTAATCGGTAATTTTCACATTTTATCGGTAATTATGTTATATTTATTCCCAAGACATCTAGAAAACATGATCCCATCATGGTTATGGTAGACATGTTGACTAAGGCAGCACACTTCATTCTAGTGAAGACTAAGTAATATGCTACTGATGTGGGACAGGTGTTCATAAAATATGTGGTCAGATTGTGTAGCATTCCAAAGAATATCATGTCAAACAAGGAGGCAAAGTTCACTTCCAAGTTTTGGAGGGAGTTATTTGCAGGACTAGGTACAAATTTGGCCTTGATTATAACTTATTATCCATAGATTGACAGATTAAGAGGGTCAGTAGAATATTGGAGAACATGTTAAGGATGTATGTGATGCATCAGTAGTGAACGTGGGAAAAGAATCTTCCACTAGTAGGGCTCGCTTACAGCAATCTGTATCATGAATCTTTGAGGATGAGTCTGTTTGACGCATTGTATGGACATGGTTGCAATACTCGCATCAATTGGAGTGATCTGGTTAATAAGTTATTGATTGGAAAATAGATGTTAGCCGAAATTCAACAGGAAATGCAGGTGATCAAGAATAATATAAAGGTAGCACATGAAAAGCATAAAATATATGCAGTTTGGAACATGTTGTTTAAGGAGTTTCAGGTTGGGGAACGGGTTTACTTGTGCATTAAGCCAAAGAAGATCTCCTTGCGGATTGGATCATGTGCCAAGCTAGCACCTCAGTTTTGTGACCTTTCAGGATTATTTAAAGGATTGGGCTAGTAGCCTATCGACTTGTACTACCTTCGACAATGAAAGTCCAAGATATTTTCCATGTACCATTTCTTAAGAAGTATGTTAAAGATGTTGATCATGTGATTGACTGATTTGTATTGCAGGTGGAGCCAGAAGGATAATTCCAGTCGAAACCGCAGTGTATATTGTAGAAAAATATTCTCATGCTCCGAAACTGAGAAATTGAGTAGGTTAAAGTGCAATGGAAGCACTTTAGGCCCGACGAGGCTACATGGGAGATGACAAATCATATGCGAGCTATGTATCCTTCATTGAATGCTGGTCGAGGCAAAGAAATTTTGGTATGATATTTTGGTATATGTTTTGGTGTGATGTTTTGGTATATGTAGATATGTATATGGATGTAAATACCGCCATGAGCTATGTCATAAATATTCAATAACTGGTATGGGTTTCATGTCATTATATTTTTCATGTCGTTATGTTGTCATGTTGGTTTTCTTCTCAACAAGGAAATAATTGTAAATACTACATCGAGCAATGTTATAAAGATCAATGGGTAGTATGTTTTCTTTTCAACGGTTTT
>JAXQQM020087915.1:0-32514 GCA_034641835.2 Pinus albicaulis | reverse complement strand
AAGCAATTTGGACAAGATCATTCATGACAATACCATGCTACATCTGGGGCTGTGGCAGAAAAAGAACATGAAATTGAAGAAGAAATGCCAGAAGTTAAGTAGAGCACTAGTTAATATCAAATTCAGATGCTTGATGAAGAAGCCCGGGATGTTAGCAGCACCAAGGAAGAGGAGGAGAGGACTAGATGTACTAGATGAAGTGTCAAGGCATATGAATTGAATAAGGATTATCAAAATTTTGGTTGCATGAGGACATGCAACATCTTCACAGTGGGGGTATGTTGAGTCTCAAATCTGCATCTTTCCTATACACCTTTCTAAACCTTTTTCATTCACCTGGACCTTCTAAGTCATAAATATCATTGCATATTAATTGTAAAAGAGCATTTAAAATGGTTTTTAACTATGTTTTGTGTCTGTTGTTTGAATTATATTTTTGCTCATTAAGCTGCGGAATCTTGTCACTTTCCGCAGCCTCTTCAACTTTCCGCAGCTATTTTGTGAAAGTCTATGTTGCAGGTGTCTTCAAGCAAATCGGGCCACATGGGCAAGTTAGAAATGACGTGGACATGGATCGTGTCCTATTGGCTCAATCGAATTCATCAAGGGAGGTCGTAGTCAAAGGTGGCCAAGTGGTGGTCAACCGTAGAGTCCCACGGTGACAGAACTCTGTTTTGCACCACGTGAAGGTTTGCGTGGTTGTTCCTAAAACTCAGGGGACGTGTCAACACCTGTAAACGGCTCCATAAGCCGAATCCAACAGCCACTCTCCATAGATTTAATCCTCACGGCGGCCATACTGCTAGATCTCTGGACGTGGTGGTTCACGGTGGTTCACGTGTCTTCTGTCAGCGCAGAGTTTAGGGAATTAGTTATGTCACCCTTTGTTATAAATAACGCGTTCTCATACGCATAGTAGTTAGTCTCGATAAAAGCTCTGTAATGTAATTGTGTTACCACTGTGCTGTAATATCATTTCTCTGTTATGACTGCATTTTAATATATGAGAAGACTTTGTTTCCAAGCGTAATTCGTATTTGAAGGTTGTTGCCCGAGGTCTGTGCAGAGGGCCCCTGCACATGCTGAGGTTTTGTGTATTATTGTATAGTTTCATGCTCTGTTTTCTTACATTTATGATACCATATTTTTTCACATGTACATATTACTCTCATGGTATTTACATTTCATCTTTGTCCATAATCTTTCATGCTTTACATTCTACTTCTGTCCATAATCTTTTATGTTTTATGTTGTTGTTAACTGATCAGTGTTTTGTTCCAGATTACAATAGACAGCCCGGGCATTTGCATATCTTTTTATAATGACTAATGGCACGGAATCAACATTGTCCTTCTGCTAATTTACTTTTCTTAGTTTTTTTTTAATTCCAGCACTGTTTGTTCATTTCAGTCTTGCACATTTGCTTTAGTAGTTAGATTAGATATTAAGCTACTCATGTCATTTTCAGTTACCTCCGAAAGCCATAGCTAGACTAATGGTGAGGGATTGAAGTGTGAGTGTGTAGTTTGATATTAGTTTACTTTTCTACAAGATAGATATTAAATTGCTCATGTCATTTTCATTTACCTCCGAAAGCCATAGCTGGACTAATGGTGAGGGATTGAAGTATGAGTGTGTAGTTTGATATTATTTTACTTTTTTGCAAGATAGATATTAAATTGCTCATGTCATTTTCAGTTACCTCCGAAAGCCATAGCTAGACTAATGGTGAGGGATTGAAGTATGAGTGTGTAGTTTGATATTAGTTTACTTTTCTGCAAGATAGATATTAAATTGCTCCTTTCATTTTCAGTTACCTCCGAAAGCCATAGTTGGACTAATGGTGAGGGATTGAAGTATGAGTGTGTAATTTGATATTAGTTTATTATTCTGCAAATTAGATATAAAGTTGCTCAAGTTGTTTATGGTTACCTCCGAAAGCCATAGCTAGACTAATGGTGAGGGATCAGAATATGAGTTGATGTAATTTGATTTAGCTTTACTTTGTTGCAATTCTTGAATTTCTTTGAGTACAGTTTCTTTTGTGTTTAGACAGCAGCAAGGATAATGAGTTTCATGATCAATAGTTCACTATTTGCTTGATTAGAATAGTGATGCAATTTCATTTCCTTTTAGGAACTAATTTTGTCATTGAATGTTTCAAAATCCTTTTGAAGTTTGAATTTTGGTAAATCATAATAAAGGACATCATTGCCTTGAACAATCATAACCATACTTGTCTTTTAGAATTTCCATTTCACATTATGAAACCAATCAAGATAAAACCCCCAAGAAAAATAAAAATCCAAAAACGACAAAAAAATAAGAGATAGGTTATCTTGCACATATAGTGCGCCACACTTCGTCAACTTACAAATCCCGGATTGACAAATTAATGTAGCAATTTAGGACACACTAAATTGACCAAACAAGAAATATGACCTTAGGAGAAAAAATAATCTAGATCCCCTTAAGAAAAGCCAAGTAGATAGTGTTGTTAGGAAGACACCTGAAAACACCTCCAAAAGGACAGCAGACGCAAACACTATGGCTAAGAAAGCTGACCCAAACAAAGAGAAAATCAGCCAACCAAATAGTGATCAAAGTTGCCCTAGTACCTCAACTAGTGGCCCTGAAAAAATATTGTTGTCTAGATTCCCAAATCAGATTCATCAAACTAAACCAGTGGAAAAGGTTATTCCTCAGAAAGTTGACATAAATTTTTGTAAGACACAAATACCTTTCAGTTTTGAGGGAGAGATTTCCAAAATTAATATTACCATGCCTCTCACTGAACTGATTACCCAAGGCATATACAAATCTCAAGTTCTGAAAGTTCTAAACAAGGGAAATGATGCTAACACTTTACACTTGGCTGATGATACTCCTGAGCTTTTTTTTGGACCCAAGATAGAAGGAAAATATCAAGAAGGATCCATTCCCCCTTTCTATTTTAGTTTAAACATACATGGAAAAATCTTACATAATGCCATGATTGATTCTGGTGCCTCCCACAATCTCATGCCAAAAGTTTTTATGGATAGACTTGGCCTAGAAATAACTAAACCTTACAATGACCTGTAGTCCTTCGATTCAAGTAGGGTCAAGTGTTTGGGCCTGATAAAGGATATTTGTGTCAACCTGGCACAAGTACCTACTAGAATCTAGTCATGGACATAGTAGTGGTAAATATTCCTCCCAATTATGGCATGCTTTTATCCAGATCTTGGAGAGCCAAGCTTCAAGGGAACCTTCAACTAGATATGTCCTATGCTACCATCCTTGTTTTTAACCAAACCAAGAGATTATACCGTGAGTCACACATGAAATTTATGGTTAGCAGTCAAGAAAGACCAGACAATACTTCTCTTTAGTCTACTCATTCAAATCTTCATTCTTTCATCTTATGTAATGAGGAAGACATTGATGAGTAGGTATATGAAGTTGGAACACATCAAGACATATTACAACAGTCAAACCAAATTCTTCATGGAGAGCTCCACAATCAAAATTCTAGCAGCCCTAAACAACCATATAAGGATAAAAATAGACTTGACTTTCTACAAACTGAAAATAAAAAATCAAAACCAAGAGTCAATTTGGAATATGAATCAGGTTGCTCAAAGGGAGGGCAAATATCAGAAACACAACTGTTTCCTTTTGAAAATCCCAAGGTACTAAAATATTCTCACATAATAGAAAATTTTCGGAATATGAGTCAAAAGAGTCTGATTTTTTTACCTTATACATATACCTCATTATCAAAAAGCCTTGTCCCTCCAAAAAATCTTTGGACTCTCACAGATGTTGCTATGAATCCTAAAGGGATGTCTGTTGAAGAAGATATAGAGGAATATAAGTTAGGCAGCCTAAGAAAGCCCAAAAAGATTAAGTTGTCCAAAACCTTGTCATTACACACAAAACTGAAATACATAAGGTTATGCAAAAAGTTTCAAGATGCTCTTGTATATAGAAGTAAAAGCATAAAACCTCATGACATAGAAATTGTTCCTAAGGGGTCCTCTTTTAAGAAAAACCATGAAAAACTTGAGAAAATTATGTCATTGACAAACAAAGAAAACGGATGCAGGATGTCTATAGACTTTAGGTACCTAGGCAAAGCTTCCAAGAAATACAAATGCCCTCTTCCCAAGATAAATCTTCCTATGCCAAAGGTAGGATTTTCTAACAAAGTGACCTTGCTTGGTAGTGTTTCAGGTTATCATGAGATGATACTACTTCAAATCAATCAACACAAAGACATTTTCAAAATTCCTTGGAATGAATACATGTTTGACCAAATTTTACCTGGGATGAGAAGTACTTAAGACACCTTTCAAAGAATCAAGGCACCTGTTGTCAACTTCTTCACTATTATATACATTGATGATATCCTCATCTATTTGGAAGCTGATGAAGAATTCTTTTTTCGCCTAAGGAATTTATTTTATAGAAAAAAAGTTTGGAAACAAAACTCAAAAAAGAAATATAAAGGAAAGATTAGCATATTTGAAGATTTTTGGGAGAAATCTTGCATCATGCCCTCAAAAACAGGTAGCCATGTTTTCTATCTACAAGAGCTGAAGGCAAAAGAGTTGTTGGGTGATCCTATTGATGACAGAGTCATCAAATACCATAGCTATTAAAATTTTAGTTTAAATTTCTCCTTCATTGTATATACCATTGTTTAAAAGAAAGTTATAAAAAGAAAAACACAAAAATAGGAAAAACAGAAAAGAGGGAAAATTTGAAAAGAGGTAAAGCCCCATACCCAAAAAATAGTACTACTGAAAGGGAGAAACCTTAAATGCCACTGCTGGTTCAAAAAATAAAGTCTTGTTTCATTCATACAGCCTAATCATGGCTGAAACGTGTTTTCAATTTGTTGTTGATAAGTTCGTGAAAGATAGTTAGTCAAATTATGCAAACTTGACTTGTCAAAAGATAGATTAGGGAAGAAAGATACTAGTTCCATATGCTTAAAACAGAACCAAGGAGAAAAATGGGGATGAATAGCAAAAAATGTATCACATCCCTAATTTTTCTAGTCTTATTTTGTACAAAAATGACATTTGTGTGCAGCTTTTTCTTATGCCACAAAACCATGGTAAGTCAGAATGTCTAATCCTGATTTAAACCATGTTTTCAATTTCATGTTTATAACTTAGTGAATGAATCCTGTCAAACAATTTAAGCTTGACAGTTGAATAGTCTAGGTAGAGAATAAAAATTTCATTAGCATAATATGGACTTTTGGAGGAAATAAGATAGAAGTAGATAGTTGGTTTTCCTTTCAAAAGAAGAAAATGTCAAGGGTTGGTAAGTCCAAATGCACCCAAGGAAGAAAAAATGTTAGGCAAGTAGATTGGGTAGGTAGAGATGAAGATGATTTGATCATGTTTTTTAATATATTAACATCATAACTTCACATCAAACATCAACAAGAGAAAAGAGGTACAAATATGCCCAATGGATGAGGCACTGGTCTCCATTAAGCCAGAGATCTAAAAGTTCTGGACACCTCCTGAAAAGGAGTTTCCCTCCCCATGTGGAGCCATTGTTAGTCATCAATAATTTTTTCCTGGGTAGATGACTAAATGATTGCCCTAGATTTCTAGAAACAAAGTTCATGAACATTGTGATTTCTAGAAATCTCACTGCCTTCATCATCCTTAAGATAATTTTTTCACTATTTCATCATCCCATCATGTCAAGCTCAGCTCACCCACCCTAGAAGACCCATCATGGCCTCATGTCACTCTTTTTGTCTCTATTGTTCACCTCTGACCTCAATACTCTATTTTTTTTGGCCTAAAAACCCCTCTACTGCTACCTAAGGCCACCAAATAGCCATCTCTCCTACCTCTCCATAAAATGCCTCAAGCATTGATGATCTAAAAACTGTCTCTGTAGGATCTTTAGAAAAACCAAGTACATTGGATTTTGGATCTTCAATACATCATTCTATAAAAACTCTGTTTTACCCTAAAGATTCCAAAGTCTAAGTTTTTAGTCCAAATCCAAGTCCAAGGAACCTTCCACTAGGTCACCTAGGCTTTCACAAGTCATAGGGTGGTTTTGGTGTCCTAAAAATCTTTGTTTTTCCTGTGTAAAGAGACTGCATTCAAAGAAGAAAAGGAACAAATGACTTTGTCCAAAACTAATCAAAGGGTTATTCAAGAAAGGCTTCCTTGGCCTAAAGCAAAAATTCTGCAAGGGACAGCTGCCCTTGCTCACATTTCTACAAAAAGATCAAGATGGCCATCAGCATAGCAAGAGGTAAGGTAATAGGGTGAAATCATCACAATAAGATATCCACAGTAAAGAGAAAGGAAACAGGCTTGTTTTTAAAGACAAATCAGGGATTTTATGGTTGATTGACAAGACAGTGTACTAGGCAAAGAACCATCATAAGGACAGAAGGCACCTCAACACAACCAAGTACTCATTGAAGATTTTCAGAAGTCATGAGTGAATAAGGGAAAAGGGGTGAGGTGAACTGAACAAAAATGAATGAACTTGAAAGAGCTATAGAGAACTTAGAAGACAACACTGCTTACTTTTCTCTAACAGCCCTAAAACCTAGGATTTTGGAAAGATGGACAGAACATGTCTAGACAGATGATAAGGCCTCCTTATTAACAGCAGATGGCATCCAAAGGAAACCAAGGTACCCTCTAGGGTTTTTCAAAGCAAAATTACTTCACTGCACCAAAGGAAGAAAGTGGTAAAGGGTATCAGTATAAGAGGCTGAGTTTCCAAATGCAATCAGAGGATCTTCAAAATGATCAAAAGAAAGGCATGCATGAGGTGAGATTCCCAAGGAGGTGTTGGAGTCCTGTGAGTTGGAAGTTTGGCATACCAAATGACAAGGCAACATGGAACCAATCTTTATTTTTCTAGGACCTAGCCTTCCTAGACTCAGAGAGGGATCTCTCAGGTTGTTTGCCAAGTTGTGTGCTTGTTTTCTTTTAAGGGTTGATTTTAGGCTAGTTATGAAGTATGAGTTTTGTTGTTTTTTTGGTTGGGTATGATGATCAAAGAGCATAGATAGAATGGGAAATATCTAAGTTATTGGGCAATGGAGTCAAATGAAAGTCATGGTAAGTTCATCAATGGATCGAGGAGTATCATAGGGAAAATCTAACTTGTCCAATGGATCTTCAAAGTTTAGGATTATGAGGTGAACATCAAGGATAAGAATGAAAAGTAGGAAAAAGAGAAATTAATAATTATTTATCATGTAATTTAAACAAGAAACATCTTTCAAGGCATATGTTTTGAAGCAAGCCAAAGGACAGGGAAAACCATAGACTTCTTTGGGTAGACTTTTAATAAGAAAACCTTTCAGATAAGAATCTAGCAGTCAAAGACTACTTTCAGATAAGAAAGCATATAAGATAAATAGTAAGAGCAACCTAAGATCAAACAGAAATAATCTAATCTTCTTTTGACCAACTCTTTAGGAATATTTTAAAGTAACCTTTTGAGGTAGTCCAGAGGACAGGGCAAACCATATACTTCCCTGGTTTAGACTCTTCTTAGCATACTTTGAAAGATCTTAGAAACAATATCTCAAATTGTACTCAAAGGAGCATGGACTCACCACTTAATTTCCCTGGTTTCACTCTATTGAAATCATTCCTCAAAACAACCTCTCAAGCCGTACTCAAAGGGATATGGACTTACCAAAAGGGAGACTCCTTGGCTATATTCTATTGAATCATTCCTAATATTTACAAGCATAGATGGAACTGAAGGGCAATTAAGAATCCTTCAATCAAACCTTGCAGAAGAAAACATTAAGACAGTGAAGAGTAAACATAACTAAGGTGCTTTTAAAAGACATTTCTTAGCCTAAAAATTTACTCTACTATAACAAAGAAAGATGGAGCATAATGAAAACAGGGAATAAAAATAACAGGTAGAAGTACTTCACCAACAGCCAAGCTCAAGGATCCGGCGATCTAGCCTCCTCCATCAACAAACAAATCATAACATCCATGAGATTCCAAAACATCAATTTCCTTCAACTTCCAAGAGACTATGTATTACTTCAAAGAGTCATCAAATTCCAACAATACAATGAGTTCAAATGCAGTATTTATGTTGCAAATGAGGAGGTGAGGTTGAGATAGGGTCTGGGTGTCATTAATTACAGAGTAAATGCATTCTTGACCTTGAAAACCAAGCAAGGCTTAAGGCAAGAATATCTGTAGCTACTTCTCTGTTTCAATAACTCTGTCTTAACTTCTAAGAGAAAACAGGTGAAAAGTTTGACTTTAAGGCCTATTCTTAACTATTACAATAAATGCCTTGATAGATAAAAATATCTTCTGACTATGTAGTAACTGCCCAAATGGCTTTATGTAAAGGAAACATGTTATAGGTGGCAGTTTGATCTTTTGGAGGAGTAATTGCTTCCTTGCTGAGTTATTCGAGGCTGCCACTGGGTTATCTGCATTTGTTTTAATCACAAATATGTCTTTAGGCTCTTTAAAGCTTGATTTATCCTTGATACTCTGTTTTTCTGCCTTTATCTCTGTTTCTATTTAACAACTATTTAATTCATTAATCCTTTATGCTTAAGCCTTTGACCTTCATCTTTAATCACTGTTTGAAGGCCTAATCCTTTTAATTTATCTTTGATCTAAGATTAGCCCTCCAAAAGCTTTCTGTTCTTCATGTCTTCACTGATGCTTTGTTGTATTTGTCCTTTATGCTCAGGGAGGGTTTCTTTATGCGCTGGAGGTTTTCATAACCTAATTATGATCATGATTCATTGATGGTTTGAAACATTATGCAACCCCTTTGGCCCTTTAACGTAAATTTTTCCTCACGGATCGTCATCCAGAGGACATTCCAATCATTGTAATGCCTTTGTGGGCATCACAACCATTAAACCTGAAACATACAAACAAACATTAACTTAAAAACCTACAGAGGGGATAAACTGCCTTTCGGGGTTTGAAACTCTCGGAGGAGCGATTTGCAAAGGAAGAGGAAGTGCAGAGGAGGGGTTCCGTATGTGGAACCAGGTGGAAAAGAAGAATAAAATTGAATTTTGGCATGGGAGGAGGAAGGTGTTTTTGGAAAAACGGCGGTGGTTTTCACACGGGCTACAGGTGGTAATTGGTTTTGGCTTGCAATCGCGCGATACCATAGATTGGCCACCACGTGTCCTGGGAAAAATCGCCCATTTCGCGTGGATTGGGGGTGTTAACCATCGGTAATGAAAACCACGCGATATGCAATTAGGGCCATCAGATTTCAGTCAATGAGATCTACAGCACGGACAGCTGCTCGGAGCAGGGGTGCAAGTCTGGCGAAGGGGAAGTGAAGTACAGGTGGCGCTAGGTGAATGGATGACAAGGATCTAAGTGGAAGGTGGGGCCGGGGTGGTGACATAGGCATTTTAGTCGAGTAGCGGAGAAGGGGTTAAGAGATGGGATGAGGGATGGTGAAATAAGGGCCGTTAGATCATGGTTGATCAACGGTCCAAGTGATCCGGGAAATGAACAGAACGACGGCATGAAATGAAGGGGCCCACCTTTAATTTTCCAAAGGCTCGGGGTTTATACAAGGTGTATGGGTTAAAATAAAATAAAGAGGGCGGAGGCATATTTTTATGGGGGAAGGGGCTTAGGGTATAGCGGAGGGAGTGGTTAGGGTCATATGAGGAAGGGGGGCTGGGGTTTTAAGCGAACAAGGGCTTAAGGCCTATTATGTAAAAAAGGTTCTTTTTAGCATAAAGATAGGGTTTTTAATACAAATTTAAAGGTTCCGATAGGCCTTAATTTTTAGGATAAAACAATGCAAAAAAGGTTTTGTACATGTTTTAAGGGTTTTTAGACAAAAATGATGAATGAAGGGTTTTTTATGAAGGGAAAAATGGGGAAGAATGAGAAGGTAAAAGAGGAAATGAACATGAGGCAAATCAGGCCTAGAAAATGTAGTTTCTTTTGCAGTAGGGCAGGCTTTGAGAAGGCAAAAGAAAAGATTTACAGTGAAACAGTTAGGTGTAGGATAATGAAAGCAGTGAGATTTCTAGAACTCACAATTCTTCTTGAAATATTGTTTCTAGAAATCTAGGCTTGTCAATTTATTCATCCTTTGATATCTGCAAAATTACTAATGACTAACAATGGCTCCACTTGTGGAGGGCAGCTTTCTTTTCAAGGTGTCCAGAACCTCAATTTTATGAAATCTCTTAGTTTTTAGCAGATCAGTGCCTTGTCCATTGGGCAGATTTTTTCTTCTTTTCACTTGTTGATATTTCTCTAAAAAAGACAACTTTTAACAGTCTGCAATATATGGTTCCTTTCAAATAGTTTTTCTACCTACCCAATCCTTCTTGTCCTAACATTTTTTCTTCCTTTTTGAGTGCATTTGAACGAGCAAACTCTTTGAAATTTTATTTTTGAAAACAGAAATAAAATATCTATTTCTATCCTTATTTCTTCCAAGAATTCAGATTAAGTTGTTGAACTCTTTTTATTTTCTACCTAAACTACTTTACTGCCAAGATTAAAATGTTTAGCAATCTTGATTTTCTAACTATTGACATGAAATTTAAAGCATGGTTCAAATCAATATTAGACAGTCTGATCAACCATAGTTGTGGAATTTGGAACAAGCTGCACACAAACATTATTTGCATAAAGTAAATTCAGAAAGATAAGGCTGTGATTTGTCATTAGCAATGCATCCTTATCCATCTCTTTGGTTCTGTTTTGAGCATGTGGAACCAACATCTTCATATTCTCCTAATCTATCCTTTCTGATAAGCTAAGTCTGAAGTAATCTTGACAATAATTGCTTCTACTAACTTATCAACATAAATTTAAAACATGTTCAGCCATGATTAGGCTAGATGACTGAACAAGGTATCATTTTTGAATTAGTAGTGGCATTTAAACTTGCACACTTTCAGCAGTACTGTTTTGTGGGTATGGGGTTATACCTCCTTTTATTTTTTCCTATTTTTCTCTTTTCTTTCTTTTATTGTTTTTGTACTTTCTTTGATTTTTCTCATGCTATGTTATGTATAATGAATGAAACCTTTGAATCTAGGATTCTTGACATAAATAATGTTTAAGCATCTTGCCATTGACAGGAACTTCGGAAAGTTATTCTCCATTCAATCCTTCCAAGAAGAAAGCATTATGACCCCTAATTGAGTGAATGACATAAGGCCCTTTCCATAAATTCTCAAACTCTAAATGTTTACCTTTATCTTGACTTCTTGAATCCCATTTCAGAATTGTATCTCCAACTTGAAAATTATTAGCTTTGGTTCTTCTGTCAAAGATCTTCTTGATGTTTTCTTGAACTGCCTGTGTCCTTTTGTATACCTCTTCTCTTCTCTGTTGTAAATGAATGGTTTGATTTAACCTTCTCTGCATGTCATTTTCTTCTGTTTGTACTTCTTGGAGAAGCTTCATGACTAAAAATCCTAAAGATGTAGGGAAAACTGCATCTAGACCATATACTAGCTGATAGGGGGACATATTTATTGATTTCTTGGTAGTCAGTCTATCAGCCCATAATGCATGAACCAGCTTACTATGCCATGATTTCTAATTTTAATCCAACAATATTTTGATAATATTAATTAGGCTTTTATTGGAAGATTCAGCTAGGCCATTTCCTTGGGGATAGTAAGTTGTGGAATGTCCTAAAGTGATATGGTATTTATAGAAGAATTCAATCATTTTCTTAGATTTGAAGGCAGTAGCATTGTCTGTAATGATTTTTCTAGGACAACCAAATCTGGATAGTATGTTGGTTTCAAGGAACTTGATAATGATAGAGTCAGTGGCATTCCTAGAAGGGATGGCTTCTATCCTCCTGGTAAAGTAATCAGCAGCAGTTAGGATCCACTTATGATGGGCAGATGAGGTTGGATGAATTTCTCCAATAAATTCTAAACCCCATTGCTGGAAGGGAGCCTCAATAATGATGGGATGCAAAGGTAAAGGTAGGAGTTTCCTCTTGCCATCAAAAATTTGACACTTATGGCAAGTCATGACTAGTCTTTTGGTATCTGGGAAAACGGTGGGCCAATAATAGCCAGCTCTAAGAATTTTATTTGCTATGGTATTCCAGTAAATATGGCCTCCATATTCTCCCTCGTGTAGCTCATGCATGATTTTTCCTACATCATTCTCAAGAAAACATTTAAGCAATATTCCAATAGCATTTTTCCAATATAACACTCCATATAAAATGCAATAATTTAAAGCCTTCTGTTTCAAGAATATAGCTTTAGTCTTTGATAGAGAAGGAGGAGTATTAAGATAGAGAAGCACATAAATGATATCAACATACCAAGATGAATTCAAAAATATTTCTTCAATGTATGGAGCTGTGAATTCTTCTATTTCTTCCAAAACATCAACCATGTTTATATCTAATGCTTGGAAATTTGATTCTACCATGAGTTTTTCTAATCCTTGTCCTTTAATCAGCTTGGTAGGCCTAATTTCTAAATCATATTCTAAGATGATTGCAATCCATTTCCCCCTTTTACCATCAAGGTCTTGATTTAGAATGTCCTTGACAACAGTATGTGGGATAAAAGCAATGATTTGAGAATGTAAAATGTAGACTCGGAAGTCTTTCAGTGCTCTTACTAAGGCTAAGGCCTATTTCTCCATGATATTATATTTGAGTGGAGCATCTCTTAAGATTCTGATAAAAAAGGATATTGGTTCTTCTTGCCCTGTATTATTCTTTTGCAATAACACTAAAGCAATTGTATGTTCAGAGGCAAATGAGAAAATGTAGAAATCTTTAGTGAAATCAGGACTAATAAGAGCTGGTGTTTGAGTAAGAGATTTTTTAACCAGTTCAAATGACTGTTTGGCTTCTATGGTCCATTTAACCCTTCTTTACCTTTTTAACATATTTGTGATATTCCTTAAAAGTTCAGCAAGGTTGGGAATGAACCTTCTCAAAAAATTGATCTTTCCAATGAAAGATTACAATTCCTTAAGGTTTCTAGGATGGTTGATTTTTAGTATGCCTTCAATCCTTTTAGAGTCTACTTTGACTCCTTCTTCAGAAATTATGTGGCCAAGAAGTTTCCCTTCTTCGAGACCAAAGAGTGTTTTTTTGGGATTCAAAGACAAGCCATATTTTCTACATTTCTCATAAACTTTTCTCAAATGAATCAAATGTTCTTTATCAGTTTTGGAGAAAACAGTGATGTCATCAAGGTAAATGATTATGAAATAGCCTATGTATTATAAAAATTATATGTCCATAGCCCTTTGGAATGTGGCTCCTGCATTCATCAAACCAAATGGCATTTTAACATACATTAATGTACCCCAAGGTGTGGTAAAAGCAGTTTTGTGTTGGTCACTTGGGAGTACTAGTACTTGGTTGTAGCCTGAAAAACCATCCAACAGTGATATTCTTTTATATCCAACCACCTTCTGAAGTATATGGTCCATTTTAGGCAAGGGATAATTATCCTTTAGGGAGGCTCGATTTAGATTTCTGAAGTCAATGCAAAGCCTGATTTCCTCAGTCTTCTTCCTAATAGACACAAGGTTGGAAACCCACTGTGAGTATCTAAGGGGAACTATGATTCCAGCATCATACATCTTCTTGATCTCTTTCTCAACTAAAGGTAATAAAACAGGGTTTATCATTCTTAGTTTTTTCTTGAAAGGGTTCTGATTTTCCTTAAGAGGAATTTTATGTTAAATAATCCTGATATCATATGATTTTAGATCTTTGTAACCCCATGCAAACACATCTTTGTACTCTTTGAAAAGTTCAATATATTCTTGTTTGATATGATTTGGGAGAGTGCTAGATAACTTGATCATTTTGGGTTCATTTATGCTGCCTATGTTATGTTCTTCTATATTAGTTTCTGTAGGCTCCATCTTTGGTTTTTTAGCTACATAATTGACGTCAAAAAGCTCATCTAATGGTGTAAGGTCTCTTGCATTGAATCATTTCTTACATTGTAAAATGTCCAGGTCTTTGGATCTCGATTTGTTTAGTAATTCGCCTACAAAGACGTTCCAATTGGTTTATATCGCCAGAGAGGACAACTCGTCTACTCGCTTTTTTTCTTCATTAGAATAGTCCTTTTCATGGTTTGTGCTAGGTGTTGGTTCAGCAAAATCATTTCTTGATTGTAGGAAATCATCAATGTGTTTGTCATTTTCAAAAACTTGCCAATAGTCTTGATTGTCAGGGACTTTAGGTCTATTTTTCACTTTGACATTGAATTGTTCATTTATCTGGGGTATTTGGAAATTGCTGGCAGCAAAGGAAATTTCATTTGCAAGGTAGTTTTGAGCTCTAGGGATGAAGGTGAGTTCATATTTTTCAAAGGTTTTTAAGAGCTCTAGGGCATCATTCCTATATTCTTTTAATCTTAGGTTTTTGGCTGAATACTCCCCTTTTATCTGCCTAATGATCAGTGCTAAATCTCCTTGGACTCATATTTCTTGGCTCCGAAATCTTTGAGTAGATGTAGGCCAAGAAGGAGGGCTTCATATTCTGCAATATTATTGGTGCATGGAAAACCAAGTTTATAAGAATGTCCTTTGTTTATAATGTGTATCCATACACCTGCTCCAGAACCTATCTTGCTATAAGAGCCATCAAAGGTCATTTCCCACAGTGTTTCCATTTCATATTCATTGTTCTTTTGCTATTTAGGGCTGCTAGATTCTTCCTTTGGGGATTGATTTAATTGTTTGGGTGAACTTAACTCTATCTCATTTTCCCTTTCTTGTTGGCTGATTTCATCTTCATTATATAAGATAAAGGAGTCTAAATTTGAATGAATAGAGTAGACAGGAGTAGTGTTTGGCCTGACTATATTGCTTACCATAAATTTTATATGAGATTCTCTGTATAATATTCTAGTTTGATTAAAAACTGGAATGGTAGCATAAGACATGTCCATTTGAAGGCTCCCCTGAATTTAAGCTCCCCATGATCTAGATAGAAGCACTCCATACTTTGGGGGAATGTCAACAACCACTATGTCCATCACTAGACCTTTAGCATGAATCTATGCCAGATTGACACATAAATCCTTGATTAGACCCAAACATTTAACTCTTCTTGAATCAAAGGAATACAGGTCCTTGTAAGGTTTAGTAATCTCTAGGCCTAATCTCTCCATCACCACCTTTGGCATAAGATTGTGAGAGGCACCAGAGTCTAGGATGGCATTGTGTAAGATGTAATCATGTATATTCAAACTAACATAAAATGGAGGAATAGTTCCTTCTTGGTATTTTCCTACTACCTCAGGACCAAACAACGATTCTGTTTTATTATCTGTCAAGTTTAAAGTATCAGTTTCATTTCCTATATTCAAAGCTTTAAAAACTTGGTTTTTATATACATCCTAGGTTACTAGTTCAGCTAGAGGTATGCTAATTTTGATCTTGGAAATTTCACCCACAAGGATGAAAGGGACTAATGATTTTGAGATATTTACATATGTTTTGTCCATCATAGTCTTTTCAGAAATACTAATTTGCTGTGTTTTATTTGGACTGTTATTTAAGACGAATTTTTCAGGGCCACTAGTAGAAGTGTTAGGGCAGCTTGTGTCAACACTTTGCTGATTGGTTTTGCCTATGTTTGAGTCAGTCTTCCTAGTCAAAGTGTTATTGTTGTTTATTGTCTTTTTAGGAATGTTTTCTGAAGTTTTCCTAACAACAAAGTTTGTTTTTTATCATTTGAAATTTCTGAATTCCCTTTTCTTCTAAGATCATATTGTATATGTACCTCCATTATTGCATTTTCATACCCCATTTGGTAATCTTCAAAATCCTCATAGGGTATGTTAGTTTGTTCTGAGGAGAAAAATCCTTGTTCTTCTTCAGTGAGGAAGAAATCTATCTCACTGTCAGATCCTATTAGATTTACATGATTTTCTTCCAACCTTTCAATTTCTCTTTCTTCTTCCTGATCTACATAGTTTTGTTGAAAATGAGGTCTAATTTGCTGATCATTATCTCTTAGTCTATCTTGAATAGGGTCTCTTCTGAAATTAGGATTTCTATATCTGTTTTGGGGATTAACTTGGTTTTCTCTTGGAGGCATTTTATCATTTAGGTTTATTTTCTCAATAATTATTTCCATCACCCTCACTAAGTTGTCAATTTTGGCATTAGATGATGAGGTTGATGCCATTGTTTCATCTTTGTATGTAACTCTTTTCTCTGATTTCAACCTAGCTCTTTTCTCAATCAGATTTGCCTCTACACTTATGGCTCCCATTTTCATATCTTCTAAGGTTAAGGAGTCTCTTTCTCTTAGCTGGTAGACCATGTTTGGATCAAAGCCTTTAGAAAATTTAGCCAAGGCTAAGCCTAGTGGAGGTTTCATGTTTGGGGGAAGTGCATTGTAAACACTATTAAATCTAGTGCAATAATCTTCGACACTTTCTCGAATGTTTCTTTTAAGGTTGATATATTCAAAAAGGATTTGGAGAGGGTTCTTTTTTATTTCCCATTTGTTTATGAATGTTTGATATAAAGAAGGGAGATCAATTATGCTATTTGGAGTTAAGTTTTTAAACCTTTTTTGGCTTCTCCTCCTAAAATTATGGCAAGTATTATCATCTTAATGGTCTCCTCTTCTATTTCCATGTAATCAAAAGCATCATCCATTTTATCTACATGTTGTTGAGCAGTAGTAGATTTGGTTCCTGTGAAATGGGGAATTCTATATTGATAATCATTTGGTAAAGGAACTAGAGGTTGTGGTAACACTAATGGGGCATACCATGCAACCATGATAGGAAAAAATGGTGGATTTACAAGTGGTGGATTTGTGAAAGGGAAAGTGGGATGAAATGGAGTGTTTTGAACAGTGGAAGTATGGATGGGTGTATTGGAAGTACTAGGACCAGCGAACTGATTTTGAGCAGATTTTTTATGGAAGGAGCTAAAGTGATGGAGAAGATGAAAATTAGGTGGAGTGGAAGGGGAGGCTTCTCTACTAGAGTTTTGCTGCAAATCTATGGGCTCCAGCTCAACTTGTTCTATGTCATCATATAACTTGTTTCTGAATAGGCTCTTTGTTTGGGACAAGTTAAAGTGAGGATCCTTCAAGACTGTAAGGTTTTCAAGGATAGATCTTGTTCTTTGGATAGTCCTACTAGTAGTTAAATTTCTAGATTCAGAAGTTTTCCACAAAATATTTTATGGGTCATCAACTATTGTAGGAGGAATAGGGGCTGGATGAGATCTGGTATTGATCCTATGTGAAGCCAGATCTCAAGTTCAAAATTTTTAAAAGAGACCGAAAGTATAAGGACTATTTTCAAAAGTTTAAACTCTCTTAGTATTTATCACTCTTCTAGAATATGGGACTAGGCCTCTAAACTTTTTGGGACTGATTTGATACAATATTAAGGAAATCTAAGGGCACTAGTGATGTAATAGGCCCACTGGGGCTAGTGGAGTCGCCAGGTGGAAAATTTTAGCTCTCTTGAAGGTAAAATATGTTATGGTCCACCACCAATAAGTAATAAAAACCAATCAAGAGATATTTTTGGAGTTTTTCTGAGTTTTCTATGGTTCTTTGGTTTGTAAGAGTATCTTATACCTGAATCATCATGTAGCTAAGATGGTGACACAAACAGAGTCTACTCTATGGCTGATAGCTTGAATCCTTTAAGGTTTGATGAGTGTTTCTAGAATCCTAAGGTGTACTTAGATTGTCACTGATTCAGAAGGCTTCATCATGATTATCATTGAGTTGGTAGTGCTTAAAGGCAGCTATGGTTCACTGGATGAATACTGAGTGTTTTATCTAGGGAATTTTACTCAAAAGGTCCCACCATGATCGCCAGAATGTTAGGATGGCGATGAGGTGGCAGATAAACCACCAGATGCTATTTAGTCAAGGGTTTTTGAGTTATTTAAGGGATGTTTTTAAGCATGAACTATACTCAGAGGTCCCACCGTAATCGCTAGAATGTTGGAGTCCTGTAATTTGGCAGATTGGCATAGAAAATGACAAGGCAACATGTAACCAATCTTTAGAGTTCTAGGACCTAGCCTTCCTAGACTCAGAGAAGGATCTCTCAGGTTTATTTTGCAAATATGTGTGCTCGTTTTCTTTTAAGGGTTGATTTTAGGCTAGTTAGGAAGTATGAGGTTTGTTGTTTGTTTGGTTGGGTATGATGATCAGAGAGAATAGATAAAATGGGAAATCTCTAAGTCATTAGGCAATGGAGTCAAATGAAAGTCATGATAATTTCATCAATGGATCAGGGAGTATCATAGGGAAAATCTAACTTGGCCAGTGGATCTTCAAAGTTTTAGGATTATGAGGTTAACATTAAGGGTAAGAATGAAAAGTAGAACAAAGAGCAATTAAGAATTCTTTACCATGTACTTTAAACAAGAAACATCTTTCAAGGCATTTGTTTTGAAGCAAGCCAAAGGACAGGGCAAACCATAGACTTCTTTGGACAGAATTTTAATAAGAAAACCTTTCAAATAAAAATCCAGAAATCAAAAGACTACTTTCAGATAAGAAAACATATAAGATAAACATTAAGAGCAGCCTAAGATCAAACAAAAATAATCTAATCTGATTTTGACCAACTCTTTAGGAATCTTTAAAGCAACCTTTTGAGGCAGTTCAGAGGACAGGACGCACCATAGAATTCCTTGGTTTAGACTCTACTTAGCATACTTTGAAAGATCTTTAGAAACAATATCTCAAATTGTACTCAAAGGAGCATGGACTCACCACTTAATTTCCCTAGTTTCACTCTATTGAAATCATTCCTCAAAACAACCTCTCAAGTCGTACTCAAAGGGATATGGACTTACCAAAAGAGAGACTCCTTGGTTATATTCTATTGAATCATTTCTAATATTTACAAGCATAGATGAAACTGAAGGGAAATTAAGAATCCTTCAATTAGACCTTGCAGAAGAAAACGTTAAGACAATGAAGAGTAAACAGAACTAAGGCGCTTTCAAAAGACATTTCTTAGCCTAAAAATTTTACTCTATTGTAACAAGAAATATGGAACATAATGAAAACAGGAAATAACAATAACAGATAGAAGTACTTCACCAACAGGCAAGCTCAGGGATCGAGTGATCTAGCCTCCTCCATCGACAAACAAATCATAACATTCATGAGATCTAAAACATCAATTTCCTTCAACTTCCAAGAGACTATGTATCACTTCAAGGAGTCATAAAATGCCAACAATATAATGAGTTCAAATGCAGTATTTATGCTGCAAATGAGGAGGTGAGGTTCAAATAGGGTTTGGATATCATTAATTATAGAATAAATGCATTCTTGACCTTGAAAACCATGCAAGGCTTAAGGCAAGAATATCTGCAGCTACTTCTCATTTTTAATAACTCTGCCTTAACTTCTAAGGGAAAACAGGTGAAAAGTTTGACTTTGAGGCCTATTCTTAACTATTACAATAGCTACCTTGACAGATAAAAATATCTTCTGACTGTGTAGTAACTGCACAAATGCCTTTATGTAAAGGAAACAGGCTATAGGTGGCAGTTTGATCTTTTGGAGGAGTAACTGCTTCCTTGCTGAGTTTTTCGAGGCTATCTTTGGGTTATCTATCTTTGTTTTAATCACAAATCTTCTTTTTAGGCCTTTAAACCTTGATTTATCTTTGATACTCTGATTTACTGCCTTTATCTTTGTTTCTATCTAACAACTGTTTTATTCATTAATCGTTTATGCTTTAAGCTTTTGACCTCCATCTTTAATCACTGTTTGAAGGCCTAATCCTTTCAATTTGTCTTTGATCTCGGATTAGCCCTCAAAAAGCCTTATGTTCTTTATGTCTCCTTTGATGCTGGTTGTTCTTCGTCCTTTATGTGCAGGGAGGGTTTTTTTATGCATTGGAGGGTTCTGTAACCCATCGATGATCATGATTCATCGAGGGTTGAGCCTTTATGCAACCCTCCTGGTCCTTTAATGTAAATTCTCCTCATTGATCGTCATCCAGAGGATATTTTGCTCATTGTAATGCCTCTATGGGCATCACCGCCATTAAAACTGCAAAAACACACAAAATTAATTTAAAACCTGTGGAATGGGGATAAAACTACATTTATGGGTTTTTTGGCTTATCGGAAGGTGTTTGCAGAGTTGAAAAAAATGTAGAGGGAAGGGATTTTTAGCTTTCGGCGCGCAGAGGAGGAAAAGTGGTTTCACAAAACCATCAGTGGTTTTGGGTTGGGACTGCAGAATACCATTCAGTGCTTGCTGCGTGGCAGGGTGAATACAACCCATTTCGCGTAGTTTGAGAGCATTAAACCATTGTAGTGAAATCCACGTGAAATGTTATCAGAGCCATCAGATCTCAAAGGATGAGATCGACGGTGCAGAAAGGCTGAGGGATCGAGATGTAGGTTTATGGAGCGAGGCACGACGGACAAGTGGTAGAAGATGATTGGGGTGAGGGTTTGGAGTGGAAGGTGGGGCTGAGTGATGACGTAAGCAATTTTGTCGGGTAGCAGGGAGACGGTTAAGAGATGGGATGAAGGGTGGGAGTGTGGTGGCCGTTGGATTAGTGCAAAAAACGGTCAAGATGACTCGGGAAAAGGTGGATCGGGGTGAAGAACAACAGGTGGAAATTTGTTTTGAATAAGGGAAAGGGGTGTAGAAATAGCCAAAGGGAATGGTATCATGGGGGCAGAGGGGACCGGGGGGTCGGGAAGAGAAAGGGCTTAGGATAGTAGCGGAGAGTCGGGTCTTTAGGGTCACATGGATAAGGGGGCTAGGGTTTTAGGCCAAAAAAGGGGCTTAAGGGCCTGATTTCATAAGAAAGGATGGGTTTAACAAAAAACAGGGTTTGATTAGTTTTTAGGTGTCCGATAGGTTTTTAAAAAGTTAGGATAAAACAATGCAAAAGGGTTTTACATGTTTTAAGGGTTTTTTGAACAAAATGATGAGTGAAGGGGGTTTATGAGGGTTTTGAGAAGGGAAAAATGGGGATGAATGAGAAGGCAAGTGAGGTAATGAAAATGAGGCAAATCAGGCCTAGAAAAAGTAGTTTTCTTTGTAGCAGGGCAGGCTTTGAGAAGACAGAAGATAAGGTTTATAGTGAGTCAGTTAGGTGTAGGATAATGAAGGCAGTGAGATTTCTAGAACTCACAATGTTTCTTGAAATTTTGTTTCTAGAAATCTAGGTTTTTCAATTTAGTCATCCTTAGGATATCAGCAAAACTATTAATGACTAACAAACTCCACTCTTGATACATAGAAACACAAATATCAAATACAATCTCTAAATTATTTTATATAAATTTTAATAAAAAAACTCTAAATAAACAAGACGAGCTGCAGAGCAGCAAGTCCCTGCCATAATGGTAGGATTGAAATAATTTGAAATTTATTTTTAAATTTAAGGTTTAAATTCATATTCAAATTTCAGGATATATTTTTATTTGCTTCCACCATTTTTATGCTGATTTCAGAAAATGTTTTGACCCAAAAAAGAGAACATATGTGTTCAATAATTATGGGCATAGAATCACGCAAACTATCCGACTTTTTGAACCACGGTAACGATTTAATCCATTCAAATAATGCAATGGACACACCAACTTTAATTTCTATGAGCATTTGTGTTTTGACTTAGTTAAAAGATGCTTTATTTGGCCTTAAATTGGGCACTCCATGTGGCATTTTATGGAACTTTAAGCGACACTTATTAACTTCGTTTCGTTATTAAGACCATACCCCGCCACACAGTCTCATTTTCTTCCTGGCTAGTTCTCGGTTTCTGAGAGTGGTTCTGCAGCGTCTAACAATCTTCAAAGCCTATTCCAAACAATCCAATTAGACCCATTCACTTCCCTAGATTGAGAAGTAAACCTTACCATATGTCTTGGCTTCATAACCTCTGCATAATTATGTATTGTGTGTAACTCGTGGGTTGTTGTAAAGGCAGCACAATATTACTCTGAAGAGTCTAGCCTACTCAAGAAGCCATGGAAACCTATACTAAATCAGGGAAGCATGCAGGGTGCCAATAAGGAGGATCCAAGAAGAAGCCCGTCACAAAATCTTTCAAGGTTTGGCTTCAATTTCGTGTTGGATGGCTTGCCATATATCTGAAGAACGGCAGATATGCTAAGAGGGTTGGGTTTGGAGCCCCCATTTTTCTTGGGGCCGTACTTGAATATCTAGCCACCGAGGTTGAGGGCGAAAGGAAGTAGGGAGGGCAGTTATTTGCTATTTGTGGTTTTGTGTTTGGACATATATAATATATAATAAGGAGTCGTTGAAAATAGACTCTGAAATAATATAAAAGCATGAAATCTAGCTTAGTTTATCATGCTGTTATGGCTAAGTAGCAATTTGTTTAGTTTTGGATTATATGAATGATGATTGACAATCACTTTTAATTTAAGTATTCATTTTTTTTCTATGTTTTCCATTTTCCCCATTACTCTGCTCTTAGTCATTCTATTGGGGTTTTTCTTCTAATAATTTAGTAGACTTGGATTTTCTTCTAATAATTTAGTTCTTGTTTTTAGTTCTTGGTTGTTTCCAGGTGAACCCAAAAAATATTTTAATATATTTTATAAATAGATAGAATGGTTATGGCTGATATTCTGTAAATAGACAAAATGGTTGGTGCAACTACAGGGGATTATTGCTCAACTGATCACATACCCTTTACAAATTATAAGTTGTATCAGGTTTAAAATTTCATTTGTGTTTAACCCATATTCAGATTTTCACCCTTTACAAATTATAAGTTGATTTCATTTGTGTTTAACCCATATTTAAATTTTCTTCTTTAAAATATTTGAAACTATTTATTCTTCCAGATTCTGAATACTATTCATAATATTTTCTGAATATTATTCGTAATATTTCTCTCCTCTTGTTTCTTGTTTCTTCTCAGCAAGTTCTCATTGTGAATCTAGTTTCTTCTGGTTGAGGGATTTTTAGGGTTCCTCCTCTTGTATTATCTAAAGAAAGAACCTGATATTATGATTTGAAATTATTATTTTTACCTGATATTATGATTTGAAATTATTATTTTTATTATTTACTTGGTAATTTCTTCACAAATTTGTATTTTATTTTATTATTTACTTTGTAATTGCTAATTTCTTCACAACGGAGGCGCTGAAAAAATAATTAGTTTCTAGTACCTATGTCTGATTGACTGGCATGAAAATGACTGTTTAAAAAATTATAGCCTTGTGATGGTATGAATTCCAGAAAATTTTCTTTCTAATAATGGAAGTTTTTCCGAGAATTATTCCATATTGAAATATTGTGTGGATATCAAGACGATTCTTACATATCTTCATAGCCTGGAACTGCTATTACTTGAGTGATGTTCATCATTTTCCTACAAAATAGAATTGGAAAGACGCTGTGAAACCCAAACTAGCCTACTTTTTACATTTTTCCATTATTTACAAGAGTACCTGCTCTGCTTCTAAGAGTGCTTCTAGTAGAGACTGAACAACAGTATGTCAACTCAAGTTATTTAACAATAATTAACTTGAAGATTTTCTCATCCATCACGTGTGGCAAGGTTAGAAGTAGTGTGAGATTTCTGAGATGGTTAAGGGATTCAATTGACTCGGAGACTTGGATCACAAATTCAATTTCAGTAGAGACAGAATAAGTAGTCATTAATTGAAGCCAAAGCCATGAATATTTACACTTTTCTTAGCCTACTCAATAATACTCAATAAAACTCTGAAAGTGTCTTCCACTGTCCACCAAGGTTCAATTCTCGCTGTGGTCTGCCCCACTCGAATGACGTGTTTCAGAAAAGGTGACTGAGTGAAAACCCTAGGAAAATTTGGTAGAATTTCACTCCTCAAACCCGGTACCTAAGCCAAAAGAAACATCTTATGTGGAGCAGCCCTTCCTCAGGGCATGTTCTTCAATACAAATTCCACCAAAGAAAAAGAACCATCATATTAGTGCAGCCATTGACAATGATAAACATAAAAATCTGCAATCAATAACTTAAAAAGATGAAGTACCGCATAAGCTAGGACAAGGTAGTGAACGTCGCTCACTGATGCAGTAATTGTTCTCAACACAATATATGCATATACATATGCCTTTTCCCTGTTGTAAGCCAAGACACCTGCAAATTATTTATGTTTAAGACAATTAACAACCATCCAATTTTTTTTCAGCAATAGGTAACTAACTATGAACATATTTCAAGATCTCCTGTATCATAGCTTACCTATGGGAATAATTGTGACAGTCATGGGAACCATAAGCAGTGCTTTCCTTCCATATTGATCTGAGAGAACACCCATGATGGGTGCCGCCAGCATTATTCCAATGCCAGAGATCTATTACATGCAAATTTTTTTTTAAGTGGAATAATCAAAGTAGAATGTTTAAAAGTCTCAATAACTATCTATCAGGTGGCACAATAGTCCGACAACCATAACACCAGCTACATAGAAAAAGTACTCATTTCCAAAATTTTAATCATGCAATGAATGCAAACACCCAATTCAAATATCATAATTATTATAATCATTACTACCGCAACACATAAATTAAATAGAAAAAGTACACATTTCCAAAATTTTAATCATGCAAACACCAGTTCAAATATCATAATCATTACTACCACTACACATCAATTAAATGGTTTCCATTTAATTGATCAGTTCATTTAATTTATATAAAGTTGAGAATTCAGTGGAGGAGTGGAGTAGCAAACATTGCATAAGTTTCCAAACACCATCTCGACACTTTTCTTTCAGGGATTTGATAAAGAAAAATATTTTCATATTATTAAATTATATTTTTTAATTTTTTAAATAAAAATTTAAAAGCCTTATTCTGAAATAAAACAGGGTTATCAATTTAAATATAATAAATTTTAAAATTACAAAAATAAATATCTCCATTAGTATGGGAAAAACTGAGAAATCCAAATCAATCAACAACAAAAATTCTAAATTACAGAACTAAACCATTGTCATAGCACAGAAAAATTCAAAAACCCATGATCAAATTGTAAATTATTATTACATGGTCAACACTTGTACAGTGATTCGAGTGAGTTATACTGTACAAAGAACTAAACCATTGTCATAACACCATAGAAAAATTCAGAAACCAATGATCAAACTGTAAATTCTTATTCCATGGTCAACCCTTGTAAAGTGATTCAAGTGACTTATACTGTACAAAAAATGATACAAAACATGTAAAGTATTGCTAAAGGAGAATGAAATTAAGCTCACCATATGTTCTAGTCCAGTGAGGTAGATAGCTTGGGTGCACTCTTCAAGGCCGGGGCAGAGAGAAGACATTGTAATATCTGTGAGAGGAGGGACCACCATGAAAGCAGCAACACAGTGCAAGAATAGGGCGACCAGGGGGTGAATTATCAACCCCCAGCATTGTTTCCAATAATTCTCTATCATCTTCTCCCTCAACCTCAAGAATACTGCACTTAAACACAAAACTTAAGACACACTGAAATCAATAAAAGATGCTCACTACATTAATCCCGTCCTATTTTTTGCAAATAATTTAACGACCTGCGCTGTGTAAAACCTGTTGTTGGAAAGCGTTAGTTGGATAGTCGAAACTGCCTTACTTATGAACTACTGTCATAACGTTCCTTGACCTCCTCTGCAATGCGCTTGACCTCTCTGCGATGGGCTTGACCTCCAGCGTTATTCGACAACAAGAACATCCAGCTCCAGCTGAACAACACAATAGTTAAACAGTCGAACAACGTTGAATGCGTACAAACATGTACCAGAAGGTTCAAGATCGTGGCGACACTCGCAGAAGGAGCGTGACAACATTCGTGGCCCTCGATGAAGGAAGTATCGTGGCAACACATCGATGAAGGAGGTGGCAACTCGTGGCGCTTGATGAAGGAAGTATAGCTAATATTAGTTTAGCATGAAAAAAATTCCGACGAATATGAGTTTTAATCATATGTTTTTCCAACGGCCTCGAAAAAAGGGCAAATAAGATGTTAAAAGCTTTTATTGGCCAACTAAAAACATGTCCAAATCTAATAAGGAGCAAAAAAAAATATATTAAAAATTTTAGATTTGGGTTTTCATTTTCATGTAAAACTAATCAACCGGCTTAGATTTTAACGCAGATTGATTACAAGAGTCCCTGCCGGCCATTTGGGCAGGGACTAAAAAGAAAAATAGGATACTATAAAGAAAAGGAAAATTCATGTTATTGCACTTTAAGGTTAGTTGAATCCGCCTTTTTCTTTTAGACACATCAACATGTTCACAATTTATGCTTTCGGTGTTACTGAACTTTGCACTCTTCATTCAATGTAAGTGGCCGAGAGGAGATGATTTGGCACGCAAGACATTACGTCATAAAGGATGGAGGTGTGAGAATTTATTTTTCTTTTTTCCAGCGAACTAATGGCACTTTGCCCTTCCAAGTGATTGAATACTTTGTTCATTGAATTATTTTGAAAGGTGGGTCAGAATTTTATTTTTCTTTTTATCCAGCGAAGTAATGGCACTTTGCCCTTCCAAGTGATTGAATACTTTTTTCATTTGTTGGAATTGCAATTTCAAACAAACGGTGAAGAATAAATCTCTCCTCTACAACACAAAGAAATTTAAAACAAATTTGACAGGAGACAGAGTTTCCAAACTTTTAAAAAACAACTTCTATTTCTTAAAAAAAAACTGATTCAAATTCTTCCTCTTAACAAAGGGATGAAAAAAGAGTGACTGCTTCAGATGCAGTGCACAAGAAAACCTTCACTATTCTCTCAAGAACAATACTCTATATTCATACAGTCAACACAATGCTGTGTATTTCTTTCTCACGTTGCTGTGCGAAAACACCAAAACAGAACAATACAACATAATAATAATCAGGCTCACAGGCCTTTTCTGTCTTATATGCCGCGCATAAAAACATTACAAAAAAACTATTAAAACTTAAAAATAAAACTATTAAAAGAAAGTACATAACCCCATCGGGTCCGTGCTTTAAACAAACAAGCGCTCAAACAGAAAATTCCAATTGCGATTGGCCAACGGGATGCGATTGGCAAATATAAAATTTGGCTCATATTGCAATCGGATCCGAACTTCAAGCAAGTGCGATCGCGCCTCATTCAAAAATTTTCGGATTGCGATTACACAACGGACGCGATGGCCCAATATAAAACATGGCACATAAAGCGATCGGGTCCGAAACTTCAATCGGGGCATATTACAAAGGTGTGCAATCACAAAGAAAGTTCCGATTGCGATTCAGATCCCGGACGCGATGGACTGATTAACACCATCATATAACGCCATTGGGTCCGCAAATTTCAAAGGTGCGATCGGGCCCAACACTTGAGAGCTTCTGATCGCGATTGAGAACCCAAATGCGATTGCCCATTCAACTGTGATATATAACCAGATCAGGTCCGGTCTTTGATCGGAGCACAAAACAAAACTCCGCCGATTGAACCTTGCGATTCAAGACTTGCGATTCCATTGAGATTTCGCCACGTGGTCAAGTGGACCCACGGGCCTCCGCTGCTGTGGTGGGGGCGATTTATATATATGTTTCGGTTGTATGGTGTACAACCGTTCCACTTGCGAAACTCTACCACATCAACAAGACACTCAGTCCTTGCATCATTTATATGTTGCAATTTGCGATTGCGATCGCATCGCAGAACTCCTCATCAACAAGACACTTAATAAAAAATTTGGCTGTTTTATTCACTTTGGTTGTTGAAGGCTTTAAACACCCGAAATGACTATTTTTTTAATTACTCTGCTCCTCCATAGAACAGATCTACGAGGATCTTCATTCCTACGCAAGTAGGCCCGCCCATATCCATATTAACTATAAATACACTTGTCTGTGGGCTGTGACCCATCAAAATAAATTCATCCTTACGGATTTCTCCATGCTTCTTGATACGAGTGATGTGCACTCGAGTGCTGTTTGCCTACGTGTACTCATTTTCTTCTGGCAGGCATGGCGAGGGTGACTTTAATATTTCAACACTCCCCCTTAAAGTCAGGCTGGCTTTGGGTTATCAAACATACCAGGCATTTTCTAAAAAATTCAAATGTCTTACTTCCAATGGTTTAGTTAAAATATCTGCATATTGCTCCTCTTGTTTTACAATCTTTGTAAAACAATTTCTCCATTGTTCACCAATTCTCTGATATAATGAAACTTTGTATCTATGTGTTTCATTCTTTTATGAAACACAGAATTATTTGACAATGCAATAGCTGAGCTATTGTTACAATAAATCACTATTCCTTTTACCTGTTCTTGGCATAAACTTCTCAACATTCTTCTCATCCAAATTTCTTGACACGCTGCTGCTATAGCTACCACATACTCTGCCTCTGCTGTAGATAATGCTACAATAGGTTGTTTCTTAGAAGCCCATGAAATTGCTCCTGAACTCATATGAAAAACGTAACCAGAAGTGCTCTTCCGATCATCTACACTTCCATCCCAATTACTGTCAGTGTATCCAACTATTTCTGAATTTTCTAAAGTAGTATATAAAATACCAAATCTTTTAGTTCCTTTAACATACCTCAGAATTCTCTTTGTTTCTTGCCAATGTGCTTCTTTTAGCTTCTCCATAAATCTAGAAATTAGACTAACAGCATGCATAATATCCGGCCTAGTTGTAGTCAAATACATGAGGCTGCCAACTATACTTTTATACAAACTTGGATCAAAATCCTTGCTACTGTCATCTTGACTCAACTTCAATCCGTTCTTGTACCTATTAGTAATTGCGGCTTTGCACTCCCTCCACCTTGCATATTAAATTTTCTTTCTAAAACACAGTTACTTGAGATATAAAAATCCCTTTCTCACCTTACTCTACTTCTATTCCCAAGAAGTATCTCAACAAACCCATGTCAGTCATTTCAAATTCATCTTTCATGACTATTTTAAAATTCTCAACAAGGTAATCATCATTACCTGTAAATATTAAATCATCAACATATAAAACAACAATTAACATCTTACCATCTTTTTCTTTGATGTAGAGGGTGGGTTCTCCCTCACACTTTTAAACAGCAGAGAATTTGGTAGGAAATTGACGGTAGTCCGTCAGCTATTCGAAACACATATTGATGCGCAGAAGCGTGATTCAAGCGGGAAGCGTGGTTTCTCTGTAGCCGCCCGTTGACGCAAGTAAAGTGTCGCACTATCGACACTTATTCCGACCTTCCGAACAGGCGTCACTCTTCCGACGTCTCACAAACCGTCGCGGCTCCGACGTTTTAAACGTGGTTCTTCCGACGCTCATTAACCGTCGCAGTTCCGACTAAACGTGGTCCGACGTTTTGGCGTCGCTCTTCCGACGCTTGTAAACTGTCGCAATTCCGACTAAACGTGGTCCGACGTTTTGGGCGTCACTCTTCCGACGTCTGGAAGATATTAGCTGTGCAAACGATATGTGGTCAAGCGTTTGAGCGATGGCGCTACGGCGTTTTCATCTTGTCTCTTAGGCGTTTAGGTTGTCATGATTCGAGCGTTTAACACGTCGCGCTTCCGACGTTTTCATACTGTCTCTCGTCCGACGTTTCTTGATTGTCGCAGTTCCGACGTCTACAAGGCGTCGGTAGACCGACGGAGGGTTCAATTTTTTTTAAAAAAATTAAAATTTTAAAAGACGAGAAACGTTGTTTTGAAGATATTATATGAAGTAAAACAGTCCATGAAAGTGAAATAGCAGTATGTAGAATAGTAAAGCAACAGATAGAGTACCGACGTCCATTGTTCCAAATGCAAATTAAAGTACCCAAAACCCTACAACAGTGAAGTAAAACAGTCCATGAAAGTGAAGATATTATATGAAGTAAAACAGTCCATGAAAGTGAAGATATTATATGAAATAAAACAGTCCATGAAAGTGAAGATATTATATGAAGTAAAACAGTCCATGAAAGTGAAATAGCAGTATGTATAATAGTAAAGCAACAGATAGAGTACCGACGTCCATTGTTCCAAATACAAATTAAAGTACCCAAAACCCTACAACAGTGAAGTAAAACAGTCCATGAAAGTGAAATAGCAGTATGTAGAATAGTAAAGCAACAGATAGAGTACAGACGTCCATTGTTCCAAATACAAATTAAAGTACCCAAAACCCTACAACAGTGAAGTAAAACAGTCCATGAAAGTGAAGATATTATATGAAGTAAAACAGTCCATGAAAGTGAAGATATTATATGAAGTAAAACAATCCATGAAAGTGAAATAGCAGTATGTAGAATAGTAAAGCAACAGATAGAGTACCGATGTCCATTGTTCCAAATACAAATTAAAGTACCCAAAACCCTGCAACAGAGAAAAACGCTAATCATAATCATGTGAGGAGTGTGATATGTCCAAAATATAAAAAGACCATCAGACCATATCAATAAACCAGCAACATAGACCGACATCGCTAGTTTTGAAGGCAGAGTGATAAACATTAATCATTTTTTTTTCACAAGAGAAAAAACGTTGTTTTGAATATATTATATGAAGTAAAACAGTCCATGAAGTCATTACATTTCACATATGAAGATTGGAACCCAAATATCCATCCAGAAAAGTGGAAGTCCCACCCCAGACAGTGATAGAAAAATACCCCATGTCACATACAGGGACTTGATATAAAACCCAGTAACGATCCACATGGAGATTATCGACAATATGAGAAAGCATCCAAATATGCCGAGGCATCTATAAGAAAGTGAAATAGCAGTATGTAGAATAGTAAAGTAACAGATAGAGTACCGACGTCCATTGTTCCAAATACAAATTAAAGTACCCAAAATCCTGCAACAGAGAAAAACGCTAATCATGTGAGGAGTGTTATATGTCCAAAATATAAAAAGACTATCGGACCATATCAATAAACCAGCAACATAGACCAGGATCGCTAGTTTTGAAGGCAGAGTGATAAACATTAATCATTTTTTTTTTCACAAGAGAAAAAACGATGTTTTCAATATATTGTATGAAGTAAAACAGTCCATGAAGTCATTACATTTTCACATCTGAAGATTGGAACCCAAATATCCATCCAGAAAAGTGGAAGTCCCACCCCAGACAGTGATAGAAAAATACCCCATGTCACATATAGGGACTTGATATAAAACCCGGTAACGGTCCACATGGAGATTATCGACAATCTGAGAAAGCATCCAAATATGCCCGAGGCATCTATAAGAAAGTGAAATAGCAGTATGTAGAATAGTAAAGCAACGGATAGAGTACGTACCGACGTCCATTGTTCCAAATACAAATTAAAGTACCCAAAATCCTTGAACAGAGAAAAATGCTAATCATGTGAGGAGTATGATATGTCCAAAATATAAAAGACCATCAGACCATATCAATAAACCAGCAACATAAACCAGCATCACTAGTTTTGAAGGTAGAGTGATAAACATTAATCATTTTTTTTCACAAGAGAAAAAACGTTGTTTTGAATATATTATATGAAGTAAAACAGTCCATGAAGTCATTACATTTTCACATCTGAAGATTGGAACCCAAATATCCATCCAGAAAAGTGGAAGTCCCACCCCAGACAATGATAGAAAAATACCCCATGTCACATACAGGGACATGATATAAAATCCAATAACGGTCCACATGGAGATTATCGACAATCTGAGAAAGCATTCAAATATGCCCGAGGCATCTATAAGAAAGTGAAATAGTAGTATGTAGAACAGTAAAGCAACAGATAGAGTACCGACGTCCATTGTTCCAAATACAAATTAAAGTACCCAAAATCGTTGAACAGATCAAGAAAAACGCTAATCATGTGAGAATTCAAAGTAAAGTTAATCTATTAACATTGCGAATAAAATTACACCGAAGTCAAAAACATTGCTTGGCCATACTCATGGAAAATTTGTCATCAAAAAATCAAAAAATTAAGAAGACTGCCCTCATACGGGGAAACCAGTCTTGCACGTTCAATTTACAGAATTCAAAAATATTACTTAAAGGTCCAGCACAGTAAAATAAACTAAAAGCAGCCCAATTAACTGGGCCTGCTAAGCAAGAAAAACAAATTAAAACCCGCTCAGACCCGCCGGACGGGTGCATTCTTCCTACGTTTGGGCCTCCTCGCGGAAGACCACAGTGACTACAGCTGTGATTCGCGGGCGGTTGAGAGTGCAATCAATGGAAAATTGCGCAGTGCGCGTCGTGGGAGAAGGTGAACTAGCCTCTGTTGAGGTGCTGGAGGGAGCGCGCCGGGATTGACCTCTAGTGCTCCCCTGGCAACGCATCTGTAAGCGCACGCGAGCATGGGTGCGATCGCGTGGGCACAAGAGACGAGAAGCGGGAATTCAGTGCGACTTGGGCGAGAGAGTACGGGGCAGAGAAATGGAAATATGCGACAAAGTCTGGCGGAAGTTCGTGTCACTTCTCCCATGCTCATCAGCGGGTCTGAGACGATTAGCCAATCGGCCAATGAGCTTGTCACAGAAAAACCATGGCTAAACGCCATTTTTT